>WOXC01002934.1:0-138861 GCA_011680675.1 Gymnobelideus leadbeateri | reverse complement strand
TTGTTTCTTGTCTCACTTACAATTTACAGTACATATCCTTGGATTTCCTTGGAATCTGCTAAGGAAACCTAGGCTCTTGGATTTAGAAATAGAAAAGAGAAGTTAGAGCTCCTCAAGCAGTATTTTCCTTTAGCATTATGTCTGGAGTTTCAGTTTGGGAGTAGGAGTGGCTAGATAATAGAGGTGAAGGGGAAAAACTAAGCTTGCCTAATAGTATTCATGGAAAGAGTACTAGTTTTCTTCAAGACTGGGTTGGATTTCAAGCTCTGACGACTATCTTATCTTGAACAAGTCACTGAACTCCTCTGTGCCTCAAGTCTCATCTGTAAAATGAGAAAATGAGATCCCTGGATCACAAATTTAGACCCAAAAATGACCTCAAAGAGTAAGAATAGCAAGTCAAAGTCTCTTCTTTGGCTTATTAGGAAAATGAGGCCCAGGAAAGTTCAGTGACAAACGCAAACATCCTTCAAATATTCTATACTGGCATCTATGTATTATAAAGAAAGTATTTTGTAATTCATGTTATAGACGAATGACTTACTCTCTCTCTCTCTCTCTCTCTCTCTCGATTTCATTACTAGAGCCATCTCCCTGTAAGGAAGTTCCTTCTAACATGATCAGCAACTCCTTTGCAATTTTGAGTTAATTTAACTCTACAGTGATAAAATTCTGGAAGCCACTAATGTCAATGAGAGGAAGGACGGTCCTTAATGCAGCAAGGAGAAAACAGTTAACTAAATTATTATGATCACAAACTTGAACTTAGGCTCCCACTGTTACCTCTGATATACAATAATATGAGCACTAGGACCATCCTCCAAAAAGAAACGTGCTTCGTGAGGATTCAGGTGAGCAATACCAGATTTAAAACAAAACAAAACAAAATCAGTCATTCTTGATGGAAAAGAAGGCACAACAAAACAAGAAAGGAACTTTCCTCACACTACTGGCCCTGGACTAAGACATGACTAACAAGCAAATCCTAAAATGTCTAAGAATCTCCACATTCTGAATGCAGATCAAAGCATATTTTTTTCCACTTATTTCATTCTTTCTCATGTTTTTGTCCTTTTGACCTGTTTCTTCTTCCTCAATTGTGACAAATCAAACTGCCTACCATTTTCAGAAGAGGGGAAGAGAAGAAAAGAAGAGAGGGAGAAAAATGTGGAACTCAAAATGTTGTAAAACTGAATGCTAAAAAATTTCTTGATATGTAACTGGGAAAAATATTATTTTTAAAGAATGAAAAAAGAATCTCCACAATCTCAATCAACTTTAGGTAAAAGCCTGACAGCTTGATTCCACACTCACCCTTAAAACACTAGAGAGAAACTGACTCCAGGGAGAACCAAAGGAAGCTTTATCAGTCAGGGAAGAGGAAGTAGCCAAAATGGATTAGGACTCAGAAGTTTCTAAGATCTGTGACTTTTTTCTTGATGTTTCTCATGACTGTGAACATGAATATGCCCCTGAATCCCTTTGACCTTCAGCTCCTGAAACATATTTTCTACTTACACTCCTACTTCACAGGGTTGTTGGGACAAAAATGCTCTACAAGCCTTTAAGTGTTAAATAAATGTGAGTTATTATTATTAGGAATAAGACCCCTAAAAATCTGAATGAGATTGTATGCTTACTTCATATATATCAGGGAAGTGTAAAAACTGGATACCTAAATTACTTTTTTGAGGATGGTGATAGATGAAAGGAACTTGTAATAGAAGAAAGTATAATGGTAATGATTGCCAATGGAAAAAAATCTAAGTGTGCCCCTAAAGGTACAAGTAAAGAGAAGGATGCCTCAGAGAACCAAATCCAGGTTTAGAAAAGAGGAGACATGTCACAGAAGCACAAGATATAAAAATATTTTTAAAAATTTTTTAAAATTAAAAATTTTAAAAAGATAAAATTTAAATGTCATGATTCCCTTAGAAAATATCAGATAATCACCAAATTTTCTACAAATTATTATTTCTATTATAGATGGAGAACCTAAACCAATGAATTAAGTTATTCAGGTCTAAGGAATCTAAGGCAAAGTGGGAAGTAATATTTAAAACTGTTTTGAAATGGACACTCTCGGACAGAATCACCAGGCCAAGACCATCAATAATCGAATTCAGGAAGCGTTTATTAGCTGGCCAGCGGCAGTCCTAGGAAAAGTCCCAGGAGCTGCACTGAACCCCAGTAGACACACAGTTTATATAGTCCAAAAGCTACCATCATATCAGGGGCAGGCTGGTCGGGCAGGATATGGGGCGGGGGCACTCTTAGATAACGCAGGTTGTTCAATGACCAAAGGGAGGATTCTTGGGTTTACAAGGCTTACTACTTTAGCCGGATGAAATAAGAGTGGGCTGGGGCACACTGGGTTAAAGATGTTCCATAACCTAGCGGAATGCAGGATTCTTGGGTTTGGTCGGATGAGATCAGGGTGGGCTAGGGCACACTGAGTTTCGATAACCTAGAGGAATGGAGGATTCTTGGGTTTGGTCTGATGAGATCAGGGTGGGCTGGGGCATACTGAGTTTCGATAACCTAGAGGAATGGAGGATTCTTGGGTTTGCAAGAATTCAGGATACAAAGATGGGCCCCTCCTAGGTCAGTGAAATGTCAAGGCATACTGCTTCAGTTTAAATTATCATATACAAACCAATTAAAAGGCAAATATTTATTGTGTACATATTTCCCTTCCTTAAACAACTAATTCTATTATGGCATGGGGGCAAGTCAGGATTCTTCAAAGGAAATAACAGTGGAACATAAACTTTGATATATCGTACCTGCATGAGAAGGCTTTGACTAGTGCTCTGAGATGCTTATCACCAGATTGTTCAGAACAAATAAAGATCAAATGACAGTTATAACAAGAAGAGTAATAATTAATGCATATACAGCAGTTTAAGGTTTGCACAGGGCTTTATATCATTTTATCTCATTGGATTTTACAATTATCCTTTGAAGGAGATATTACAGGCATTCTTACTATCATTTTTACAGATGAGGAAATTCAGGTTATTATTTTCTTTTCTTTTTTGCTTTTTGCAGGGCGGAAGGTAGGGCAATTGGGGTTAAATGACTTGTTAGGTGCCTGAGGCCAAATTTGAAATCAGGTCCTCCTGACCCCAGGGCCAGTGCTCTATTCACTGTGCAACCTAAACACCCCACTGAAATTCAGGTTATGAAGGAGATAAAGAAACCTGCCTATGCTGATACAGCTGGTAAATGTCAGAGGCTCAGTTTTCCCAGTATCCAGTCTATCACTAAATCCCCTCTAACACACTGCCTAATTCTACAAGACATGTTATATCTAACTTCAAAGAATTTACCATTTAGTTAGGAAGATTATAATGCACTATAGAATGAGATGGTAAATACTAAACTGTCACAGACGATTGGTACAATGTCCTTCCAAATGTTCAAATGACACATGCTCTGGAAGCTTTGTCTTATCCTTCAGGTGTCAATGATCTGTTCTTCCTTGGACCTTTCACATGTACTTTATTTGTGCCTTTCTCATGCACTCAGCAGATTTCATTTTGAATTATCTTCACTGGCATATGTGTTATATCCTCCTAACAGACTGTCAGCTCCAGGACAGCAGGGGCTATTATTTATTAATATTTGTAGCTTCCTCAATAGACTATATGAAGCTCTATATGAAGGCTCTTAAGTGTTTTTTCTTGACTTGAATTCAACAGTTCAGGGTATAGAAAGGCTAATCATGTCTGACTCAGTAGATAATAACACACAAACATAATTCTCACCTATTTTCTATGCTACTATTTGCAAAGGAGTTAAGAGAAAATGAATTGACTGAAAATTAAAAAAATTTTTTTTGCTCCTTTCAGATCTAAATACCTAAAAGAGGTTAAAATCATATCTGAAAGGTATTAACTACCTGTAGACTTCAAATAAAGTAAAAAATGTCTATTGGTTTCTCTTTGGGCTTTGGTCTTCAGGTGACTTTAGTTATGTTAAACTTTCAGTTAATATTCTATCAGATTAATAAAAGAAAATGTCAACCAAACATCTTCTAACCCTTTGTTAATGGAATGCTAAAAAGCATTAGGTTTTTAATAACTCATAAGCCTGACAGCTACCATAGGACATCAAAAGGAAAAAAAAAACTAGAAAAGACACAGTAATGCTCAAGACACCCTTAAAGTACCAATCCCGTAGGGAGTTTGGGGGGCTGCTGCTGCTACTCCCTAGAAAAGCTTCAGACTCTGCCAAACCCCAGCAAAACTCATTTATCTTGTCGCAGGGAGCAGCCGAGCAGACACCTCCAGCTGACAGGCCCGCACTTGCTCACCACACACCACTGCCCGATCTGGAACATTCTGTTCCCTCCGTGGGTCTCAATCAACGAAAATACTGTAATGCTAGCACTCCTCATTAGGGCTAACAGCTGTCTCCCCAGTCACACAGAGACACAAAACTGTTTTGCATAACAATCTGCTGAAATTTCACACATAGGGAAAAAAAATATGATGTAGAAAATGCTGGACCATGAAATGCTGATGGAGAGTGCTTTGGGGGCATCACATTAAAAAAAATTAACACTATAGTTCCTCTTTCTGAGTTCTATAAAAGCTGTTCTGAAAAATAAATTACTATCTTTATATAAGGAAAAAATATATGTCTACTCTAAAAAGAGCTAGTGTCTGGTCAGTATAGGATAATTCAAAACCATTTCAACACAGGATTTATATTTTTCAAGTTTTATAAAACTTTTATCAATAACTTTAAGTTATTTGTGAATTTAATGTTATTACTTTGATCATCGCAACTATTGACACTACACAAAGTGTTCTATATTGTTAATATAAAAATACAAGTAAAGCATCTATGTAGTATAAGATAAATAGCCCTTTTCAAAATATACCATTTTCTACAACTGAGAACCATATTATATTCCTACTAAACCATAACTCCAGATTCAGAATTTACTAACACATTGGAATAATTACTTAAGGTTTTCTGGGCAAGCATTTTTCTTTATGTACAAAATATATGTAGCCAGTCATCCAAATTCCCTAAACAATCATTTTAAGTAAAATGTGAAATACTCAACTCAGGGGAGAAAAAAACCTGAAGTCAATTCACCTCAAATAACTAAAGAGTTTAAAATAATCTATAAACAGAAGCAAATTTCCCTTCTGGCAGATGACAGAGTGGTGTAGCAGAAAGATCCTGGGACAAGTTGGCAATAAGCAGACCTAAGATCTAGTCCCACCACTGGTCCTAGCAGGGAACAACTTTGGGAAAGCTTTCTTTAATCTCATTTATAGCTTTATTTGCCTCATCTGTAAAATTAAGAAGTTGGAATGCCTAGTGACGGAGAGGGGTGTCAAGTCCAAATTAGTGAAATGTCTGAGTCAAAACCTCTTTTATCACAAAGAGTTGAGAATCATTTGAAATTATCATTTTATTGCTATTTATAAATCTCCAAAAGTCCTACCATTCCTTGTGAGACCCTACATGTTCAAAGGTTATGCCAATGAAGAAAAAACTCTTCCCAACAAGAACCGTAACAGTTACTGGACAAACCAACCTAATTAGTTTAGAACAACTGAACACTGGCTACAGGCTAATGAATTTTTGGTCAAAGCTACTCTTAAAAGTTCATCTAAGTTACACAGAGGTTGCAATCTGATTAAAGTAGTATTTACACTAACAAATTCAAATATTTTTAAAGTATCAAAGTTTTGGTATAAAAAAGGATGTAAATAAGTTAGACTTTTAGGAGTACTTTGAAGCAATATGCTTCCTTAAAGGACAACAGCCCTTTATTTATATACAAAACATACACATGTGTGTGTGTATATAGATATATACATGTCTACATACACACAATATACAACAGTATATTTGTTGAATGAATTAATTACTATTCTGGTTTTGAAATATCTCGGTGTATCTCACAAATTATCACTAACAATCTGCTAAAATTCTCCAGAAAATAAAGAAAAACTAAACAATGATATAAAGCAAGTTATATTTTCAGAAGAGGGAAATTATCTACTGAAAACAAATATTAATATGGTGCAATAATTTTTTAAATTAACGAATAAGTGTTAAAATAAAATCTCTCTACTGGCTTAATAAAACAATTTTAACTAAAAATTCGAAAATAAATTTCAGCCCTGCTTCACTTACAATTATAATAAATTCTTAACTTATGAAGTTTTTAATGAATCTTGTCTCATTTTCATTCTGCAATAAAGTCTCACCATGTCACTTTGTTTCTACCAAAATTTAGACACAGACTCATATCTTCTATTGCCTCTCTTTCAAACTTTTATAGTCAAAGACTATGACATCTTTATGTAAGTGTTTTTATGTATTTGTTTTACTCCTTCCACCACACTGATCCATAACTCCTCTGTAACTTAAGAGTTTTTAAATAATCTGGGGTCATAGAGAAGTTAGTTAACTTATTTATGGAACAAAATATGTTTGAAAGGCAGAATCTGAACCCAGGATTTTCTAGACTCACAAAGGCTAATGTGCTAGCCACCATATCCATGCTGTATTCAATGTTAAGGCAAATATTAAATTCAACTAGGTTTTTCAATAAACATTTGTTAAATGTGTAACATGTGAAATATAGTTGAGACACAAAAGATGAAAAATAGTTGCTGGTCTCAAGGATCTTAAAATGCAATAGGTGAGGGCTTACAAGTATGACCTTGCTGGTGAACTGAATTCAGTGTTGAAAAGGAAAAACAATCTATTCCACATATGGATACCAAGAAAAAAATTATCTGCCAAGTAACTAAGATATATAAATGTTAGTGATTTTCTGCCAGCAAATGTACAAATCAGAACAAGACTGTAGAAGAAATGCTTGGCCAATAAGATGTCACCTACACTTATCAAAAAACGTTAACTATTTCATCAGTTGTGACTCCTGATGAAGAGATAACTACAGGTTAAGTTCACATTTTTCCTACCAGAATGTTATCTAGGAAATCTCTGTTTTAGCCACTGTTCCACCACTAAAATTCACACTGCAACATTACCACCAATACCCTCCAACAAGTAAAAACAAAGGACAGTGAGATCACAATGAATTTAATTGTTTTAAATTCAAATGAAAATCACTTTCCTCAGGATTTAGCATCTTGGCTTGCATCAATTTACTTTTACTTTCTAAATTAAACATTCTTTCTTCTACAAAAAGAGCTGTGTGGAGAAAAGCTACAAGCTAAGCACATGATATATTTGGAAATTTTTAAGCCTTTTAAATTAAATTGTCACATGTTAAATTTAAATTTAATTAATAATCTACAACAAAAGCTCCCTGATATGGAACTGGGGTGATTAAGTGGAAGTCTAAATTCCAAAACATTTTTAAAAGAAATATAAATTACTTCCAAGTACATTCAATTACCTGAACTAACAAAGTATTTCCAATTAGAGGATTTATATAAAATGCCTATACGTGAAAGGCACATTATTCTAAGAGCTGGGTTTTATAAAGACAAAAACAAATGTCTCTTCCCTCAAGAAGCTTACATTATATTGGGCAAAAACAGTATATATCATCAATCAATCAATCAATAAACATTTAAGCACCTGCTATATGCTGGGTACTATGCTAGACATAGGGAAAGGGGTTCAAAGAAAAATCTATACAATGATAACATTGTAAAGACAATAAAACAAAACTCAATTCTCAAGTAGAAGACAACCTAAATAGGAAAAAAGTAAATATATATGCATAAGAATATGCAGAAAACATACACACACAATAAATATTAATTCATTGGGTAGGAAAGGTACTAGTAGTCGGGGAGATTAGGAAATGCTTCAGATAGAAAGAAGGTGATGCTTGAGCTTCTTTTTTCAAGGAAAACAAGAATTCTAGGAGCTGAAAGGGAGGCCAGATTTCACAGAGAGGGCTAGCCAAGCAAAGGCAGAGACAGGAGATAGAGCATTGTGGGTGTGGGTGTGTAGCAGAAAGTCCAATCTAGTGAAATTTCAGAGTGCAGAAGTGAGAGTAGCATATGGTGAGGTTGGAAAGATAGGTTAGGGTCAGGCTGTAAAGGCCTTTAAATACCTAAACAGAGGAGTTTGTATATTATGCTAGAGGTAGTTAAGAAACCACTGGAGTTTACCAAGGAGGGGTATGACAAGGTCAGATACTTAGTGCTAAAGGAAAATCACACTGGTAGCAGTAGCATGTACAATCGTCTTAACAAATCAAATAGAATGGGCAGGTTTGGAACATCCCAAATAGATGTTACACAGTAACCCAAACAGCTTTACAGCAATAGATTTTTTATGCTTTATTTACTCACAGAAGAGCCTCTTGAGACCTCAATCAGAATGTACTGGGAGGTTATCTGGTTTTCTATCCCAAAAGAGATTAGAAATAGCAAACTCTAAGTTAGTTGAGAGGCTATTAAGGATAGTTACATGGACAGCAACAAAAGTTGGAGCTGACCCACAGCTAACAAAGGAATAAAGGATATAAATAGGAAGGTTTCAAAGGGAAAAGTCCAGCTATAGACAACTATATAGAAAAATACTCCAAATACTAATCATTATGGGGCGGCTAGGTGGCTCAGTGAATAGAGCACCGGCTTTAGAAATAGGAGGACCTGAGTTCAAATTCAGCCTCAGACACTTAACACTTACTAGCCATGTGACCTTGGACAAGTCACTTAACTTCAATTGCCCTGCCTTCCCCAGTGCAAAAATCAAAAACAAAACCAAAAAACCGACTAATCATTAGAAAAATGAAAATTAAAGTAACTCAGAGGTTCTGTCTCACACCCATAAAATTGGCCAAATTGACAAAAAAGGAAAATTACAACTTAGGGGAATTATGTTAGAACTATACCCCAAAGTTACTAAAATGTATATACCCTTTGACCCAACAACACTAGGCTTCTACTGTGCAGAGATTAAAAAGAGAAAATGACCCACACATATAAAAATATGTGCAAAAATATTTATAGGAGCTCTTTTTATAATTGTAAAGAACCAGAAACTGAGGCACTCTCATCAAATGGGAAATGAATGTATTAATGTATATCACTCTCATGGAATACTATTATAACATAAAAAAAGGATGGTTTCAAGGGAAAGACCTGGGAAGACTTGTATGAACTGATACACAGCCATGTTAAGAAAACAAGGAGAACAATCTATACAATAATAACATTGTAAAGACAAGCAACTGTGAAAGTCTTTAGAATTTTGATCAGTGCAATTTTTTTTTAAGCAATTGGGGTTAAGTAACTTGCTCAAGGTTACAGGGCTAGTCATTATTTATGCGTGAGTGCTCATTTTCTGAGGCTGGATCTGATCTCGGGTCATCCCAACTCCAAGGCCGGCGGCACTCTTACTCACTGCACCACCTAGCCGCCCCTTTAGGGCAATTGGGGTTAAGTAACTTGCCCAAGGTTACAGGGCTAGGTTTTTGTTTGTATGGATTAAGTGTTGGAGGCCGGCTCTGAACTCAGGTCCTTCTGACTCCAGGGCCGACGCTCTATTCACTGCGCCACCTAGCTGCCCTTATCAGTGCAATTTTCAACCATGACAAGTGATGATGAAGAATACCAGCCTGACAGAGAGATAGGCTCAAAAAAGCAGAATGAAACATATTTTTCAGCACAGTGTAGAAATATGTTTTGTTTGACTCTGCATATTTGGTACAAGAGATTTGTTTTTCTTTGCTTTTGTCCTAATAAAGAATGGAAGTGCAAGTGACAGAGAAAAATTTTATTAATTGAAAAAATCATAAAATAATTGAAGTACTTGATATTGTTTTGCATTCATTAGGTACTTAAAAATATTAAATATCTATGACAAGTTTCACTTATATCAGCAATGCAAAATGGGTTCAATATTAGGAAAGCTATAAATATAATAGTATATATTAATAACAAAAAAAGATCATATGAATACATCAATAGATGTAGAAAAAGCTTCTGATGAAATACCACATTCTTCTATATACTAGAAAGCTTAGGAATAAATCAATTCTTCTTATTATGGTAAGTAGCATATATCTAGAATAAAGTTATTATAATCTGTAAGGAGAGACACAAAATGCTTTTCAATTATTGATCTTATGGCCATATCATGGATAAAGTAAGAATGCACATTGTTAGCACCAGTATTGACTACAACCAGGAATACTAGTTATATAGCAATAAGACAAGAAAAGAAACTGAGGGAGTAAGTACAGGCAGCAAGAAAAAATTATTGCTTTGTCAACAATATCTTTTTTTTTTTAAGTGTCAATGTGGTAAGATGTATAGCTGGCCCAAGAAACAGGAAAATCTGGGTCCAAGTTTCACCTCTTGTACCTAATGATTCTGTGGCCCAGGGAAAGTTACTTAATCCCTTAGGGAAACCTTGAATAAGTTATTTCACTTTCTTCAATTTCATCTGTAAAATGAGGAGGTTGAACTAGATGGCATTAAAGAAGATGCATTACTGTGGAGCATTACCTTTGACCTCATTATCTCTCCCTGCTCCCTGTCCCCCCGCCCCACCCCCTGTCTGAAACCTTCTTGTCTTCCTAACTTCCCTTTTCACTGTTGAGGACACCACTAACCTAGTTCAGTTTTGGTCATGATGAATGTAAGGTATTTATGTGGCTTGCAGTTTGAAATGTCCAATAGCTAGCTGGAGATGTAACACTGGAGGTCAGAAGGGAGGTTTGGGTTGGACAGGTAGATTGGAGAATCAGCACAGAGATAATTAAAAATCATGGTGCTGAGAAGATCACTAAGCAAAACAGTATGAGAGAAGAGGCCTAAGACAAGACCTTGGGGAACATCTGTGGTTAGTCAATAAGACCTGCATGAAGATTCAGAAAAGGAGTCTGGGAAGGAGCAGTCAGACAACTAGGGGGAAAATCAGGAAAAGATCTATATCATAAAACCCAGAAAGAGGAGAGAGAGTACTGAAGAGAAGAAGGTAACTGAGAGAGAGCTTTGGAGGCTGCAGAGATGTCAAGGTTAAAGATTAAGATAAGGTCATTGAATTTGGCAACAGAGGAAAAATATAGGATAATAGTGGGGATGGAGACATGAAATGAGGGATTTTTTAGTATGAGGGAGACACTGACATATTTGTAAACAGCAGAGAAGCATCCAGGAGCCCGAGACTGAACATTAATGAGGAAGTATGGATGATGGGCAACTAGGTGACTCAAGGAGAGTGCCGAACCTGGCACCAAATATGGCCTCAGACACTTACAAACTGTGTGACCCTGAGCAACTCACTTAACCCTGTTTGCCTCAGTTTCCTCATCTGTAAAATGAGCTTGACAAGGAAATAGCAAACCACTCCAGTATCTTTGTCAAGAAAACCCCAATAGGATCACGAAGAGTCAAACATGTCTAAAAAATCAATGAACAAAAAATGATGATAGTAGAAGTAATCTACTAAAGAAAACAGGATGGAATATAATCACATGTGCACGTGTTTGTGCATATAGAAGAGCTTCTCTTGACAAGGAGAAGGGTCACCTTTTTATGTGAGACATGAGTAAAACAATTTCAAGATCTAGAAATCACAGTATGGAGACTATTTATAGAAATGTTCTCATTCCTTAAATGGTAATGGAATGATACACAAACAAGACTGAAGCTCTCCTGTGACCATTGGTAGGAAGACCAAGCGACAGAATGGGTGGGATAAAATAAAATATAAATAGCCAATGGAATTCAGTCTACCAAGATTTCTTCTATTACTCTTAAATGCCTCCAAGTTCAGTGCATACATATTCCACAGGTCTATACTTACTCAGGCCAAGCCAGAAATGGATATACCGATAACTCCCAGATCTAATATCAATTACAGTTAAAAACAAATTGTGTACTTTCTCTATAAACATCATTTAGTTTAAAATGCAGTTTCCAAACCCTGCATTTTCTCTTTAAAAGCGTGAACAAATAACTATTAACACTTTCAGACCATAACACAAAATTACAGAGTTGTTTTTACCTTACAAAAATATACCAGTATTTTAGCATCATACTAAGTACTTAGGTCAGAAAGGTCAGAAATCTAAACTTTTTTTAAAGTTACAAAGATATGAAGAGTTTAATCAGAAGAGAAGGAAAAATCCTTGCCTTCAATCATTTTTAACACATCCTGAAATAATTTAAGATCTTGTCAATGCCAGAGTATGTAACCATATGTAAGTATTGTCATATTGGTATAAATGGAGTCATCAGACCACCTGCTGATGAAATTTAATGGCCAATAACAACCTCGACTGTCAGTTTCTTTTCATAAAAATTGAAACTGACAACGTAAAAAATAATCCTCCCAAACTACACAGGGAAGGCAGGTCATTACAGAGGAAGACATATATATGAGAAGAGGAGCTAAAATACCTCTCAAAAAACAAAACAAAACAAAACTTAACGGCCTCTCTTTATCTTCCATTTAAAAGAAAGAATTAATCTCTTAACTAGAAAAAAGGTTCTGTAACAATAATAGTCCCTTGAGAGAAGTTCAGATTTATCCAGGGTCCAGGTAGTAATGGTTTAAATAATTATGCATTACAATGCCACACAGCAGTAAAGAGAAGATCCTGGACAGGTAAGTGATAAGATTCTCATCACTCATGTGTCTTTCAAAAAGACTGCCAAATTTATTATATGTCAGACAGGCAGAGACACACACATACACATCCCTAAACATATATGTGTATGATTATGTACAGGCATGTGTATATGCCTAACATAGAAAAATCATATATATGCTCTAGATACATTAGCTTTATGTATAATTTATGGGTTAAATATATAATCTATGGGAAATTTGATTATTTCATATGAAAGACTTCATATGTAGCTCATGGAATGAATAAGAACACAAAGACCACTCTTGAGAAAGAAACTGCTAATATGGTTGGAACTCTAGCAATAAATCTGGAATTTTCAATTCAATTTTTTTAAATGTATTAAGTGTTTATTTCACTTGAGGCACTATAGTAGGTATTAGTGACAGGAAGATTTCTTTAAAATTTCCTTCCTTTAAGGAACTTTATGATAATATGTATAAAAATAGCTATAAAAAAGTTAAACTGATAACAGAATTCAAAGAGAATGACATGAAAGATTTAAAGAGAGACTTATTACTTCTACTTCAAGGAGGGGAGAAGGGAAGAACCAGAATATAGGACCTAAGAGAAAAATTAGCATTTCAACAACTAAAGACAGGCTGGAGTTAGATAGGAGTTCATTATTGGCATGATGGAGAGCACATGGAAATGCAGAGAGGCAGAAAAGGACAAGACAAGATCAGGGTAAGAATTGGGTGTGCTGGAACCAACTCTGATTGTTATCAAATTTTCAGTGTGACTTCTTATAGGTATTAGGTATGACTAAAACAGGGATGGATTTACCATTTTATTGACTGCCTAAGGAAAACAATGGTGAAAACATTAATAATTTAAAATTTTTATTTAACCTACTACTATTGTGCTCTCATAATAATAACAATAGTAGAACGAGTGCTATTCTCAGCCTACTAAACAAACAACAGTTACAGCAACTCAAAGTCAACTCTAAATAATGCCTTTAAGCTGTCATTTCTAATTCGATGATAAGGATAAGAATAATAATTAATATGTCAAAAGGACTGGAATGGAGAGCGGACCTATGACTTCACTGACAACGAGAATTCCTGCATGAGGACAATCCTTTTATTTGTGAAGGTTCAAACTTTCTCTGCAATATACAGTCTTAGACAGCTGTCTAGAGCCTCGCTGAGAGTTCAAGTGATTTGCCCAAGATCATACAGCCAGTATGTGTCAGGGTGAAATTTAAATCCAGGTATTCCTTGCTCTAAGGTCAGCTCTCTATCTACTATACTATGTTAACTCAACAAATACATCAAGTAATAAAACAGAGCTGGTAATTTTTCAAAGTATTTTAATTGATAAATTTTTATTTAACACAGCAAACACAAATTTACAAAGTACACTCTCTAAAAACAATTAAGCAAAATAACATTAAAGTGCATCTTCAACTGTGCTGTAACTATATTCAAAGGGAAGATTGTGCTTTAACTTTAACAAGGAAGTACTGCTATGCTGTCTATTAACCTAATTTTTCTTGCTTTAAAGTTTTATTTATTTTAATGAGCAGAAACCTGTTTTCTCTCCCTCCCATCCCCCACTTCCATTGCATTGGTGATTTGGAATAGTAGTAGGAATAAGAATATCACTTCTTCAACTATAGGGAAAAAAGAATGAGATTCTGAGAGGAGGTGAGGGCCACAGAAGAATATAGGAGGGAAGTTTAAGAAGTTTCCAAAAAGAGCAAATGGAGACCATTAAAAAGCATGTGAAAAATTGTTCAAAATCATTCCAAAAAGGATAAATGTCAATTACAACAATCAGTCATCAACTCATAGTCATAGTAAAGATGAAAACATTAAATGTTAAAGGGGCTTTGGGAAGACTGGAAGATCAAATCATTGCTAGAGGAGCTGTGAATTGACCCTACTGCTCTGGAAAAAAAATCTGTGAAATTATGCAAGGGAAGTTAATAGATTGGTCAATCCTTAGCTCCTGAGCTGCTACCTCAGCATTTATATCCCAACCAAGGAGGTAAAGGACAACAAGAAAAGACCCACTTAAAAATATTCACAGATGAATTATTATCTGTGATAATTAAAAGCCTGTAACAAACTACTCAATGTTTGGGAAATGGCTAAACTGTGAAATATGAATATGTTATAAGAATGCTTGTGATGAGGGAGCTCAATTATCAGGGAATTGGCTGGAAATCTTTCTGTTAAGGAAGAATATATAATAAACTTATGACTTACCTTGCTGTTTACATTTGTGAAACAAAAGTATAGGAAGAAACTAGAGGGACTAGAGCTGATTCTGAGCAATAAGAAGAAACAGGCAACTGGGAACAATGTAAAAGCACTGGAGGAAGGACTACAGGACCTGTTTGAGTCCTATCTCTTAAAGTTCTTAGCTGTCTGAATGCAACTAAGTCACTTAATTTCTCTGAGCATGAATTTTCTCATTCACAAAATGGAGCTGAGATAAACCATTAAAAAGAGATCATTCATATTCTGGATTCCTCCTTTTTCACCACTTCCTTCTTCTGCATAAAGTGATATGAGCAAAGGGCAAAAAGAGTAGGGGAAAAATAAAAGAAGATATGCCAAGGAGAAATACACAATTAGCAATCATAACAATGAACATGAATGGGATGCACTCAGAAAACAAAGGAAAGTAGCAGAATGGGTTAGAAAGCACAATTCAATATTACCTATTTTCTAAGAAATAAATTTGAAACAATGATTCACAGTTAAATGAAAAGGGTTTCAGCAAAACTTATTATTTCTCAGATGAATTTAAAAAAGGAATAGCAATCATGATTTCAGACAAGGCAAAAGTAAAAACAAACTAGGTTAAAATAGATTATAATGAAAACATTATGCTTAAAAACACCATAGATAATGAAATAACATCAATACTTAATATGCACTTACAGGAAAAGTTAATCTAGTTACAGGAATAGACAGCAAAACTGTAATAGTTGGGGAACTCAATGTATCCCTTTTGGACCTAGACAAATCAAATAAAAATATAAACAAGAAAGAAGTTAAGGCTATGAATATAATTTTAGAAAAATCAAGAATGATATATCTCTGGTGAATACTGGGTAGGAATGTATTTGTCAGAAGAGCCATGGTATCTACAAATATTGACTATGTGCTAGAGCATAATAACCTCATGAACAAATCCAAAAAACGTCAAACACATCCTTTAGTGACCACAGCTCAACAAAAACTAAAACCAACAAAGGACTTGAAAAATTCAAACTTAAATCGAGGTAATTCTTAAAGAATTGATAGGTCAAAGAATAAATTATAGAAATGGCTAATTTTATCAAATAAATTGATAATTAGATAAAACTTTGGAGATGGCAACCAAAACAATCATAAAAGGATAACATATATATAAATAAATTTATTGACAAAAGAGGGAAAAAAACAAGAATAACTTATTTAATGACCATAAATCGTAAAGGAAAATAACTTTGAAAAAACTCTAAGAATTCTGATCAATGTAATGAATAATCATGACTCCAGAAGCCTGATGATGTAGATTTATTTGGCTTAACCAGATTTGTTGACAAGGGAGGGCTCCTGGAGAGAGCTGTTGAGAGAAAGGTGCTTTGACAACAGGAAGTGTGTCATATATTTTTATCTTCGATGGACATAGCAGGCCCTTAGTAAATATTTATCGAATTGTACAGTGCCACAATGTTCTGCCCTGGTCAGACCAAATTCAGAATTTTGTTTTCACTTCTATATACTACATTTTAGGGAAAATATTTATAAGTTGAAACATGTTTATAATCAAGACAAATGAGAATTAGATGAAGGAATATGGGATGTTAAGCCCAGAAAAAAAGGCATAGGAAAGGACATAATCACTATTGTTAAATATCTGAAAAGTCACTATGTAAAAGAACTATTACACAATCTGCTTAGTCT
The DNA here is from genome assembly GCA_011680675.1 of Gymnobelideus leadbeateri. Lineage (NCBI taxonomy): Eukaryota > Metazoa > Chordata > Mammalia > Diprotodontia > Petauridae > Gymnobelideus > Gymnobelideus leadbeateri. The sequence continues at coordinate 122,349 of WOXC01002934.1, read as the reverse complement.
AAGAAGGAATAATCAGGAACTATGTTAGAGGAAAGCAGATCATGTTTCAATGTGAAAAAAAGTACTCTTTATTAAAGGTGTTCAGAAATAAAATATGCTGCCTTGGAAGAAAGTTTTTCTATCAGTGAAAATCTTCCAACAAAGGCCGAATGAATTAAAAGCATTTCTTAAAGTATCTACGAAACACTAGGTATTAGAGAGACAAACAGAAAAGTGAAACAATCTTTAGCTACCCTCAAGGAGCTTGCAATATGTTATATGTCATATATTTGATGACAGGGACTTCCGGGAACCAAGATGGCAGAGTAAGCAATATTCACCTCCACACAACCATGAAGTGCCCCAAAACAAATCCTGGAACAGCAGAAGCAACAAAAAGATAGATTGAAACAATCTTTAAGCCCAAGAAACTTGAAAGATCACCAAAAAAGGTCTGTCTCACTAAATGTGAACATAGTACAAGACAGGACAGGAAGCATCTCGGTAAGCCAGGAGCAAGCCCCACCTCAGCAAACCAGTGGGATCCCTTAGCCTCAGGGCAGTGAAGCAGGCAAACCTGAACTGATCCAAGACAAGTATAAAAGATTCAGGAAGGAAAATGCATTATGGAGATGGGGCTTGGACTAGATGAGTTCTGAAGTCCCCTATGATTTGACTTGATTTCTAATTGTATAATTCCAACTCTGAGAACTGAATTTAACAGAATTCTAAAACTAGTAAGCATCAGAGATGCATTTAATTCATTCCCCTCATTTTACAAATGAATTAAATTTAGATGCAGAGGTACTATAAAACTTGCCTAAGGTTAGGATTCAATTTATTTTTAACAATTATATGAAGTTTCATTCCATAGCTAATTAATAGAGATGTAGATTATGACAAAGTATACCTTTCTATTCTCACTCAGATTTTCTACTCTCCCTGTTTGACTTCAGTAAAAGTGAACACACAAATATGCACGTATGTTTCTACACAGACATACAGCCTACAGCTTTAATTCCTTTTAAGAATGATAATGCATACTTAAAAGCTATGAAGTTGTCATAGAGGCAAAAGACTATTGCTGTTTGGGGAGAAATAATCTCAGTTGGAGTCCTATGTAATGACTAATTTCCTCTTTTCTAAATTTGAAATGTTTCTGGAAAACCTACTGATTTTTGTTCATCAAGTATTATCAAGAAGTATTTTAAAGTAATAAAAAGAACTGTGATGCCATCTGCTGACAAAAATAATCCTAGAAATCTTGCTTCAAGAAAGTTTTTTAGAAGTTTCTTTTTAAAAGAAAAATAACACAAAACACTCTATTCTCACTTCAAGGTAAAGAATATTCAGTGATTAATTTTAAATTAAGCTAAAATGTGATTCTTCTTTCAAACTCTAATTTACAAATAACAATTTCCAGCAACCTCACCGAAATGTAGACCTGTCTGAAAACAGATACCTTTCTGGTATTTTTGCTTTTAGCAAATTGAGGAGCAGAAAAATTCAGGCACAACAGAATTTAAGTACTCTTAGCCCTCTCAACATGCCACATGTGCTGATTTTATGAAATGTTTATCATCATCTAGGAAACAAAGAGAAGATGAGAGTAAAAATTAGGTTAAAGAATAAAAGCAGGGGGCGGCTAGGTGTCGCAATGAATAGAGCACCTGCCCTGGAGTCAGAAGGACCTGAGTTCGGAGCCGGCCTCCAACACTTAATCCATACAAACAAAAACCTAGCCGTGTAACCTTGGGCAAGTTACTTAACCCCAATTGCCCTAAAGGGGCGGCTAGGTGGCGGCAGTGAGTAAGAGCGCCGGCCTCGGAGTTTGGATGACCCGAGATCAGATCCGGCCTCAGAAAATGAGCACCCACGCATAAATCAAAATGACTAGCCATGTAACCTTGAGCAAGTTACTTAACCCCAATTGCTTAAAAAAAAAAAGAATAAAAGCAACCTGAATAAGTACAATGAATACTAGGTGCTTTTTTCCTTTAGAAAAAAAGGGTACATTTTCTGTTTTAATTAAATTTCCAAACTAAACTTAAACTCTCCCTTGCCTTATGTCTGACATGATAATGTACAAAGCCATTTTTTTTTAATGTAAGGACTGAAATTAATTCACATGTCACTTGAAACCTAGAAATGTCTTACACAAATCTGAGTAAAATGGAATAAGCTCAATTTTTCTTCCAAATTCATATTAAAAATCAGTCTTTTCTTTGCATGCACTTATGGTCTACAAAAGTACACAATTCTACAGAACAACCATTAACTTCACATAACTACCAATAGCAAAGACAAAAAAATTAGCTAGCTAATTTATTTACTCCCTATACTTCAGAGGGAGACAATTGAGAAACAACCCCCAATCAAAATAAAACCCACCCTTCCACTGACTCCACATAGTAAGTGTCTTCTCAGCATTGTAATTCATTTGCATCTTTAGGAACAGAGAATACAAGACAAAATTTATCAATTAAACTGGCTAATTGTGAAAGGTCTATCAATCAATACACCAAAAGCAATGTAAAAACATGTTTATGTTACAATAAAATGAATGAATACATAAGATTCCACCTGCTCCCAAATGGAAAGTGTCATGAGTAAGTAAATTCTTTTTTGCTTTTTTAAATTTTAATTTTTTACCAATACTTTCCTTTTTATACAACCTTATTCTGACCATATCCCTTCCTCTTTCCCTAAACAGCAAGTCATCCCTTGTTAAAAAAAAACAAAAAATTAAAAACATTTCAGTAGAACTACCTAATACATACAACTGAATCCAATAGTATATACAAGACCCCCATACCCATAATCCCTCATCTCTGCAAAGAAAAGAAAAGGAGGTCCGTTTCTTCACCTCTTCTTCAAGAAAGGTCTAGGTCATTATTACAATGTTCAATTTTATATTTTTTTTCTTTTCATTTGCACTGTAGTAGTTGCATAGTGGTTTCTGGTTCTGCTTACATAAATCTACATAATAATATTAACAATTACTAGCATTTATATGGTTTATTTATATGGCTCAGAGTTCATAAAATCCTTTATGTATTAACATAAATGGCAACAGCAACTCTTTTAATTCTTTTAACAATCCTGTGAGATACTGTCATCCCAACTAAACAGATGAAGAAACTGAAGCTGAAAGAGATGAAGTGATTTGCTTAGGATCACAAAGCTAGTGTTCGAAGTAGGATTTTAACCCAGGTCTTCCAGGCTCCAAGTCCAGTACTCTCTCCACTACACCACCCTAACTGAATCCGCTCATATCAGTCCTTCCAAGTTTCTCTTCATCACCTCTGCAAATTTGCCATATAAAATAAACAAAAAGAACACCAATGAAGAATGTAGCATAGGAAGATTTAGATGAATATAGAATTAAATAAGCAGAAGGAAAACAATATACATGATGACAACAATGTAAAGAGAAAAAATTTTTTAAATTAAACTAAAAGCCAAGTCATTATAATAAGCAAGCTTAGCCCTGAAGAAGTTATGAGAGAATATCTCTCTCTCCTTTACTGACAGAACTAAGGGACATTGTCAAACATGACTTAAGTATTGGTTGGTTTCACTAAACTTTTTTCTTATTCTTTAATTTTCATTGCACAGGATAACTTGCTGGGTGGAAAAGAGGAGGAATATATGGAGAAAGGAAAGGTGATATTAAAAAAGATAATAAAAAAAACTTTTCCTTTTCATATTTTAATCAAGGATACACATGAAATATGTGACCCATTCTCATATATGTTTTTAAAGCATGGAAAAAATCATTATTTAGGCCATCTCCCTGTCATTCCTATGTCACCCCTGCTGGAAGTACTAGAGCCCAGGGAGCTTGAATCTATTTAATTTTGGACTTTGGCTAATTGTCTCTCCTTAGGGACCCTGGTGGAACCCTGATCTCAGAGATCTATGGTATAATTTGGTGCTTACAAGCGATTAGCTTTGTTCACTATAGTTAAGAACTCTCAATTTCAAGAATCAACAGCTTCAGCTTCCCTGGTAAGAGGGACAACAGACATACTTCATACCCCTCACTAACTAATCTCCTTGAATAAAGACCATTTTTTTTGTGAAAAGTAGGTATGAATTATACAAAGCAAGAATATATTAAGGAGTAATACCTAAAAGAAACATACATTTCTAGGTACATATAGAACAACTGCCAAATATTCAAATTCATTCTAGTGTTTGCTATTCTTCCCAATTTAATCAGCCATAACAAGCAATTATTAAATATTTAATCTGCATCAGACATTGCATTAAGCACTGGGATTACAATGAAAAGGTAAAAACAGTCTTCACCCTCACGAAGCTTACATTCCATGTAAGCCAACCTATAAATAAAAAGGAAAATGCAAGAAACATACAAGAGAGAAGATAATCTCAAAGAGAAGGTACCAAATATTGGGGGGGGGGGGAGTTCCGGAACCAGCAAAGTTCCCTTGCACAAGACAGCATTTGAACTGATTCTTCAAGCAAGCCAAGGATTCTAAGAGTCAGAAGTGAGGGGAAAAGGCATTCAAGGCAAAGTGGGAGCACAGCCAATACAAAATCATGGCAATGAAAGATGAAGTGTCACATGTGAAGAACAAAAAAAAAAAAAAAAAAGACTGTAAAGCTTGATCACAGAGTGCATGAATGGTAATAAAATGTAAGAAGACAGCAAGAGTAAGAGGAAGTAGTCAGGTTATAAAAAGCTTTAAATGACAAAAAAATAATTTATTGTTTCTTTAAAAGGACTTAAGGTAATGAGAAACTACTAGAGTTTATTAGTTAGGAAAGTGGCAGCAGTGTGCAATATGGATTGGAGGAGACCTGAAGCACAAAAACTAAATAGAAAGCTATGCAGTAGTCCAGGACAGAGGTGATGAAGACCAGCACCATGGGAGTAGCTGTGTGAAAAGAGCACTGGAGACACGTAGGAGAAATATCTGGCAAATGACAATTTGTCTGAAGTGAGTGATAATGAGGAACTGCAAGCTCTGAGGACAAAGAGGTTGGTAGAGCCCTCAACAGTAACTATATAATTTAAAATGAGGGCTAAGAAAAGATCGTTAGATTTGGCAATTAAGACAATGGTGGAAACTGGGGGGGGGGGGGGAAGTTTATTAGAACAATCAGAAGCCTGAATATAAAAAGTTTAAAAGAGAGTTCAAGGACAGAAAATGGAGATGAACCAGATTAAGATGGCTTTTTCAAAGAGTTTAGCCAGGAAAGGGAGAATAAGACAAAAGCTACTCAGATCAGCTTAAAATAAAATGCTAATAAATTCATTTTCTTTTGAAAAGATTTTGAGAACAAAGCTGGAATGCACATATATGACTGGCTTTACAATTTAACCACAGAATACACACATGACTCTCACTCTATGGTGGAAAAAAATTTCAGCATTCATCTGGAGACCTAGATTCTAGTACCTTCTCTCTGTCATTAACCTTGCAACATTAGGAAATTTACCTATCTGGGTGTCAGTTTTCTCATCTGTAAAATGAATAAACTGGTGAATAAAACAAATCTCAGATTATACATCATACTTATCAGATTGGCAAAGATGACAAGATGTGAAAAACAAAATTGGATGAGGGATTAGGGGATGTGAAGCTCATTAATGGATCTTTGGTGAAGCAGTGAATTTGTTTAACAATTCTGGAAAGTGACTAACAAAAAGTCCCTAAACTGCAATAATATTTGTCCCTAAAACACTAAGTAGGCACAAAGTGCACCTCAAAAGAAATCAAATATAAAGGGCTAAAGTACCCATGTGTACAAAAATATTTATAGCAACATTTTTTGACTACAGCTAAGAAATGGAAACAAAATAGACATCAATTAACTGGGAAATGGCTGAACAAATTGTGTTGTGTGTATTGTGCCATAAAAAATTATAAATATGATAGATTCAAGAAAATCAAGGAAGATCTGAATAAACTGATGCATATTAGAGTAGGAAGAATCAAGATCTACAATGATGAGAATAATGCAGGAGAAAACCACACTGGAAGAAAACAGACTTTGATCAATACACTGACCAATTCATGATATCAGAGGACAGGTGTAACACATGGTGTCTACATCTTAGCAGAGAGATGATAGGACCAAAGGTGCAAAATGACTTTCAGACATGGAAAATATATTGCTATTTTGATTTACTGCTCACATTTGTTACAACGGTGGCTGGCTAAGTTAGTCAGTAGTGAGAGAGAAGGAAGGGAGGCAGGGAGGGAAATGGAGAGGAAAAAGAAAAGGGAAAGGAAGAACTTAAAAATACACAGAACAAAAAACTCAAAATGGGATATAAATACAGCAATTTTGTTGTTACCACATTAAATTTACTAAGTAAAAACTATGTAATTGAGGTTCATGGTTTCCTATTATTTTATTTTATTAAGCATGCAAAACTTAAATGTTCATGGTCGCAGATGATTATTAAATTCATAATAAAAATTTTAGTAAAGAAATAAAATATGTTTTGGGTCTCTCTGTAGCATTCTTTGGGCACTTAATCCACTGCACAGAGAGGAAAAGTAATATACAATTAATAAGCTAAGATGTATAATGACAAAGTACAAGTGGCAATATGAGAATAGTTCAGGGATAAATTTCGAAAGTTAACCACTACTATGCTCTGATTTCTTTCTGTCGATAAACAGGCTAACTTCTGTAACGTGTGGAATAATTGCTGATAATCCGAAAGAGAAGTGGTGATGGGGTCAGTTCGAACAATGAACAGAAATAAGAAATGAGGAGTCAGGATTTCACAGCTATCATGAGCACGGTTTAGAGTATGATGGGACTACCTGGAACCATTCTTAGTTCCAAAAACCCCAAAGTATTTTGCTTAACCAATGAAGAAGTACAACATCCACCTCCTGACTGAGAAGTGATGGGCTCAAGATGCAGAATAAAATACATATGTTATATAAATGGCAATGTGGGAATTTATTTTGCCTATGTATTTGTCTCAAGGGATTTGTTTCTTTTTCCAATGGGGGGCAGGAGAGGAAAGGGAAGAAAGGGAAGATGGGTAGGCAGTATGCTAGGGTAGGTTGACTAAGGAAATAAACTAATGCCTGATAATAAAAAAATGAAGAATAAAAGTCTTTAAAAAGCATATTACTTATATACTATTAAGCATTGCAGAAATAATACACTTACTTTAATAATATATAATCTATATTAAGTGTTTACTACCTGTCCTCTTGATTTCTTATCCATTTAAAATCTGATGAAAAAGCAAATGCTTACAAAGATGAAAAATGAGAAAACCAAAAAACAAAACTCTTAAAATTCCATAAATAAATTTTGCATTCCATTTAAGATGAGAGTGACTACAAATATAAGGAAATAAAACTAAAGAAAACTTGCCAATGATTTTTTTTTTTGGAGGGCAATTGGGGTTAAGTAACTTGCCCAAGGTCACCCGGCTGGGTTTTTGTTTGTGTGTGTTAAGTGTCTGAGGCTGGATCCGAACTCAGGTCCTTCTGACTCCAGGGCAGGCACTCTACTCACTTCGCCACGTAGTTGCCCCTACCAATGATTTTTTAAATGCCAAGATGATGACTGTTGAGTATGGGAAAATTTTAGTTCAAATATTTATTTTAAAAGAAACCAGAGAGCATCAAAATACTTGTTCTTAATTCCTTCATGATTTCAAATATGCAAAATGCAAGATCAATGCTCAAGAGATGAACATTTTACAAAATTAGCTAAAGTAGACAGTACATTAGGCTCTAAATATTGAAAATTAAATTAAAATGCAACATGTACCCACCCATCCCATCCAATATATAAAATCAGAATTTTGAAAGCATCTGTCACTTACTCTGTATGACCCTGAAAGACATTCACAGAATGGATTGAAGGATCTCTGAAATCCCAAAGGCGAAAGGTTGTATCACGAGATGATGTCACTACAAGACGTTGAGTGGGATGTGTACAACAATGTGTTAACTCTTGATCATGGCCTACAACCATAGATGAGAACGTTTATAATACCAAAAAGGTAAGATGTCTTATTTTCATGAATACAGCTATAATAAAGCATTAATAAAAAAAATCAACATGGAGATTTTTAAAAATGTCCTCCAATGTAGAGGAATCAATTTAGGTGGAAATTAAAAATGAACAAGTCACTTTAATGAGTACTTTTCTAAAAGAATCAAAAAGGTACAGGATACTTAGAACTAGAATTTCAACAAAACCTCAAATACGCATGCTTTTCAGACATGCATTCAGACAGGAAGTAGCAATGTGTGAAGTATTTAATGTGAAAAAAATGCTTACTTTTAGGTTCAAATTATTTATACATGATGAGTCAGTAAAAGTACTCCAACTATGTGAAAGCTTCATTTTTCAGAGCCCCAACCCCCCAAGGTCATTCTGAAGACATTAACATATAAAAAAATGTATTCTGTTCAAGAGCTGAAAAAAAAAATTTAAGGTAACACAGACTAATTACATTTGTTTTAGAACTGAAGAATTGAACTAAAAACACACAAATGTGAAGTTCTCAATACAACAATTATGATTAGATTAGGAAATACTTTCTCTTTACATGTTTTTCAAAATTTAAGTATTTCAATCCTCTAATCCATATTTTCAGATTAAAATTTCAAAACATAGCTCTCTACATTGTTTAGGATCAGAAAATTGTTTAACTAGAACACACAAATGATTATTATTATAAGCTTGAGAAGCAACTTTTATTAAATAAAATCTTTGAATGACTAAAACCTATAAGAAATAACATTAATTCCATTGGAAAAAAAAAACTCATCTGAAAGATGTGTGTCCCTTTTCCAAGGAGACAACAAAAAATAAAGGTACCTGTTAAAGAATGAACAAGTTCAGATGTCTCAACATCATATAGGTTTGCTGTTCTATCCCATGAGGCTGTTACTGCCTGCTTTCCTCCAACCAACCAATCAGCTGCTATGACCACTCCTTGATGGCTTTTAAGTGATGTTAGGGGAACCCTAATGGTAGGGCAATCACTGGAACCCTCTCCATCTCCATCTGCATCATCTTTATCTGAAAATTCCACTTCATCTTCTCCTGACACTTGTTGCTAAAAACAAGAGGCATAAAAGTGAAATTTTTCTCATGTAAAATATAGTTTGTAAATACATTTAAACATCTTTACTGCAAGACTCCATAATTAGACTGCTCTTCTTCCTAGAAAACCAAATAATATTTTACTTATCCACTTGCCCACTTGCCCCTCAGAAGTTATCAACCAAATCAGAAAAACAAAGTCACTGTCATATAAATGTGCTAATATTTCACCAGTGTGAACCAACGGTATGATAAATGGTAGGCAAAATAATTCTTCATTTATAATAAGTTGTTGTAAACACTTATTTAAACACAGAATTCCCTTGTGAGGGTACAATATAAAGCAACAAATTAACAGAAAATGAATAATCTAGCATATAATGTCAATATTATACTTCTCATTTATAAACAGATTGTTTCAAATACAGGTTTTAAGCTATTCTTAGTTTAATATTTTCTATCTACTCAATCTCCCAATAAAAATGTTAATCCTTTTCTTCTCTGTCTTTTGGGAAAAAAAAAGAAGGCCATAATGAAAAGAATGTTAAAAGTTTCATAACTGAAATTTTGGCTAGTATAATAAATTTTATTCCAAAAATTACTAAAATTTCTATTTTAAATGCCTTATTAAAAATTATTTTATAGAGTTTTCTTCTGGAAAAGTTAGCAAATTAAATTTACTAACAAGAGATATTTTTCCAAACTAAGCACTGAACCCTCCAAAATAGGTTTCTACCAATATAAACCAAGACATGATACACAGGAAACTGTTCAAAACTTTTAAACTTGCCTATTTAAATGAAAGCAAAATCATACAGTTTTAAAGCTGGAAAGAACAATAAAGATAATTTAATTCAAAGCCCTTACTTTATAGATAAGGCAAGTGAGCAAGTGAGAAATGAAGTAACTTGTCAAAGATTACACAGGTAGTAAATGGCGTATTTGAAATTCAAATCCAAGGTTAAGAAGTAACTTAAATTCTTGTGTTCTCAATTTCCTCAGTCACAAGGCCAAGAACCAGAGAACCAAGATCACAGAATCTTAACTTTCAAGACTCCTAGTCCAGACACTATGCTAATACTAAACCAATTTCGTGGTTTTTAAATGTTGCCGTTGTTTGTCCTTCACTTTCAAATTGGACCACTGACATCATGGGTCATGTCTTGACTTGTTGTGTGAGTTAGATTTAAGTAAGGCCAAGCTGAACAGTCATGAGCCCCACTCTCTCTTCCTGAATAACTGGAGCCCAGTGGCTGAATAAAAGTCACAAAGACTTTGCACTGGATACAGTGGATAACCCTGACATCTTCAATGTCTGAACAAGCCCTAAATGTTCGACAGCTCCTGCTTCAGCTGCCTTCAGGGCCACTGGAACAAACTGCTCATACATCTACCCATTCCATTGGGAAAGTCTTCATGTTTGGTGCAGACATCCTCCGAACTCACCAACAAGTCTGAAGCCTGTCAGTTACCCTCAACCCAATTTAGCCTGTCTAGACAAAGACTGTTTGCCACAGTATTACTGTGGCATTACATTACATTATTACTGTGGCAACATTATTATATGCTATATACTTTATTATTCTACTTTTTTTGGCCAATGGTATTCATCATAAATTTTATCAATAAAGTATTGGCAATGTGACCAGTTGAGTGAAAATTTTGTAGATTGTACTTATCAATTTAATTTTTACTTTATGCATAACAATGACAAAAATGCTATGACTCCTCAGTCTTTGATTCTTTTCAGTCCTAACATCAATGATGGAAAGCTTAAAAATATTTAAGATAGTAAATACTTTCTGAATATAATTACAATATTTCCATATAAAAAGCACCCATTCAGATTAGATCTTTGATCATTAAAGATGATTCAGCCTAAATTCTACTTGACAACACTTTTAGCAGGTCAGGTTACTGTAAATGTTATTAAAGTCTAAGTCTTAAGAAATATTATACTCTATAATAACCTCCCCCTTAAACTTCTGTAAGCTTTGGTAGGTACTATCAAGCTTCAAATTCCACGACTACAGGCCTGGCAACAAACTATGAGAACCAGTTTAGTTAAATTTGGAGAAACTCATCACCACAAGGGTGGTCACCAAGTGATAAATAATTTCATTCACAGCAATTTATGAAGAAATCTACTAGGGTGACCAGAGGTTAAAATGTGTACCCAGTGGAAGCAGTATCCACACATCAATTAAATCTCTGAACCGGCCTGCAGGTAGCGGCCAGCAAGGCTCTCTCCCAGGAGACGCAGTGAGAGCCAAGCCCAGGCCTGCTTGAGCCACGGTTTTAGCCCAAGGGCGGCTGGGCCAGCAGCCGGCTGGAGGGATGCCAGAACACCAGCAGCTGTGGTGATTCCAGAATTATCAGCATAAATATGCCTAGGACAAAATGAGAGGTTAGTGCCTATGGACTTTGGGACCATTATTTGGGGAATGGGTCGGCTTCCTCCCCTGGGGGCGAAAAGCTGCTGAACAAACAGCAGCACAGAGGCCATTTTGCAGCATCAGTGGCAGCCCCAGCTCCTCGCCTTCGAACTGTAGAGAGATCCAGCAATCAGTCTGGGGATTAATCGCTCTTGCTTTAACCTGCTTGGATCTGGATTGTGGTCTTGGGGGGGAAAGTTTGGGGTGGGTATCCAATTTGCCAGAGCGGGTGAAGGCTTTACAGAGGCCACCCAACCTGTGGAAGTTGTGGAGACCCCACGTTTGGGATGGAAGCTCTCCTGTCTGGTGGCAGAGTCCTACTGCGGCAACAAGCCCAAAAATCAAGTAATTAAGTGGCAATATGCCTAGGCAAAGGAAACAAAATAAACAGAAAAATACAACTTTGGACTCCTCTTTTGGGGGCAAAGAGGATCAAAGCATGGAGGAGGACTGTGAGGTCAGAACTCCTGCACCAAAAGCCCCAAATGAAAATACAAGCTGGCTACAGGCCATAGAGGACCTTAAGAAGCAGATAAGAGAAGTAGGGGTAAAATTGGGAAGAGAAATGAGAAAGATGCAAGAAAAGTATGAAATGACAGTCAACAGCCTGACTGAGGAAAACAACACCTTAAAAAACAGACTAACTCAAATGGCAAAGGAGGCTCAAAAGGGCAATGAGGAGAAGAATGCCTTAAAAAGCCAAATTTGCCAGATGGAAAAAGAATCTCAAAAGCTCACTGAGGAAAATCATTCCTTCAGAATTAGACTGGAGCAAATGGAAGCTAGTGACTTTATGAGAAATCAAGATGCTGTTAAGCAGATCCAAACAAATGAAAGAATAGAAGGCAACGTGAAATATCTCATGGGAAAAACACTGACCTGGAAAACAGATCCAGGGGAGATCATTTAAAAATTATTGGACTCCCTGAAAGTCATGATCAAAGAAAGAACCTAGAAATCATCCTTCAAGAAATTCTCAAGGAAAATTGCCCTGATGTTTTAGACCGAGAGGGGGAAATAGAGGTTGAAAGAATCCACCAATCACCTCCTGAAAAGGATCCCAAAAAGAAAGCTCCTAGGAATATTATAGCCACATTCCAGAACTCCCAGATCAAGGAGAAAATACTCCAAGCAGCCAGGAAGAAACAATTTCAATATTGTGGAAACACAATCAGAATAGCCCAGGAACTGGCAGCTTCTACACTGAGGGATCGAAGGGCATGGAATATGATATTCCAGAGGGCAAAAGAGCTGGGATTGAAGCCAAGGGTCACCTACCCAGCAAAACTGAGTATCTTGTTTCAGGGGAAAACATGGTCATTCAGTGGAATAGATGACTTTCAAGCATTCTTGAGGAAAAAACCAGAGTTGAATAGAATGTATATAAATACTAAGAAAATTAAGAAAAAAATAAAAATAAAAATAAATGAAATTCCTCTTGTGAAGATTCTGGAGACTCTTGGCCATTCCAGTCACAGAGACTCTGAGGGGAGGCTATATGCCTGCTGGGGCTTAAGGACTGCAGCATTGAGTCTACATGGGGAGCACCCTAAATGGTCACCAGCTAAATCAACAAGCATTCATTATATGAAGCACTCGCTGTGTCAGACTGTAAAATTTTCTGGCCCAAGTGCATTTAAGCATTCCCCAAGATGCAGTCACCCCCTTAGTCTATATTTTTGGGGTAACTATGACAAGACTTGCTATAAATAGATTGGCATGGATAGTTCCTTTTCCTCTTTTTTTTCATCTCTGTAGAGAGATCCCTTTGGAGCCTTATCAGTGATATAGCTGGACCAAGGGCTATGGGCAGTTACTCTGGGGCATCCTACATTTCACAGCTACACCCACAGTGCACAAAGCACCTCTTCCAAGAGACAGGGAGGAGCAGCTTGGATTGGATTTGGATGAGAACTGGGCTGGTCAAAGGCGACCAATGTTCAAAAAGGCTCTGGTCTCCTAATGAAGGCTCTTTTGAGACTTGTTGGCATTGGAGGAGGAGGCCATGATGCTGAAGTTGTCTGGGCAGGGGAAATACCTCAGGGCCTCCAGAAGCCTTTTCCCAGGATAGTTCTGAGGGTCCTGGATTACAGTGATGCAGGTAGCTTCCCTTGCCAAACTAGGCCAAAACGAAGGCCTAGATCAGAAGGGCAACAGGTGACCAACCTAGGCTCACATGGTCAGTAAACCCAAGTGGCAACCTTTAACTCTGTTATTTGTTCATCGTCTGGAAATTAAATCTGATCCCTTAAAAAAAAAAATACTCCCAATGTTTAGGGATTCTGTGGGCCCAAAGTGATTAAAATATACATGTTTATATGGAATATCTCAACTAATAAAAGTGTTAATTAACCAAAAAAAAAAATCTCTGAATCAATCACTGAAGTCATAAAATAGTATTGCAATGATGACACAATGTGTCATCAACAATTCAAACTTTATTTCCCCCGAATTAGACCAAAATTCTGAATTTAGAGTCACTGACAGAACCAGATATAAGTTGATTCCCATATTCAACGCAAACACAATGAAGAGAAAAATTAAATGAAATCAATATCAAAATTTAAGCAAATAATGAATTTTTGCCATGTAATACAGTTTCCTGATTCAACCCTATATATTACCTTAGTGAATTGTACCTTAAAAGATTATAAATGCAAGCTCATTTAATTTCTACATAATTCACCTGTTGTTGGTATGGCAAAATTTATCCATATAAGAATGAGATTAAATTAATTTCAATTATAATGTATTTTCTACTATAAAGAAAATGTCCTAGTTCTGAACTTAAAATATGACTACAGTTGCTCAGAATTAAATTCCTATTGATAATTTATTCATTCTAGGACAGAAAAAAGGTCCTCTGGAACCTGCTAATTTTCTAATCTATATCAAAATCAATTCAAAACCAAAAAAATTAAATATAATTTTCTTGTAAGATACTTCAAAATTCTCAAAATTTGACAATCATGGCCAAAATGTATATCTTTAAATAATTAACTTGGATGTTCACTTTAACAAATCATCTCGATTTCTCTGCTAAGAAACTTATGAGGTAATGATGGCAAACAAGCATACAACAGGTACATAATGGGTAATATATGACAATATATGACTAAAGTATTTTTATTTAAAAATGCCACAGGTTTAATGGCAAAAGTCTAACATTAAGCTGTAAGAAGACATAAGTAACATATACATATAACTAGAATTTGTAACATTACTGAATTTTTCATTTAAGTAAAGGCACTTACACTAGCATCTGTAGTAGGCTGAGGTGTTGGTAGCTGTACCATATATCTCCAGATATGAGCTGTTTGGTCGCCAGATGCTATGACGAATAAATCAAACACATTTCTCAAAATGCATAAAATACAGAAAATGCTTTGTGTTATTTTGGCTAAGCAACACAAGTGATATTTTTATGACAAACACTAAAAATATTATTTGGTAAGACAAAAGAAAATCATTGTTTCTGGAACTTTATATTACTGCAAACAATCATCCACTATAAAAAGGGAAGAGTAAGACAAATTAATTATCATGAAAATATTCTCCCTTTTATTGGACAGAAAATAAACTTATTAATGTTCAAGGTCCACATGTAATATTCTTTATTATTAATTAATTTAATCTAGAATGGAATCTCATTATAGTAAACTTTTGTTTACCATGTAGAATATATATAATCATAATCATAATGATAATAAGCATTTACATAGTGATTTAAGGTTTTAAAGGTGCTTTACAAACATTATCTCATTTGATCCCCATAACTCCGGGAGATAGATGCTAATATTTTATCACCACTAACAGATCATGAAACTGAAGCAGGCAAAGGCTACGTGATTTGCCTGGGGTCACACAGTAAGTGCCTGAGACAGGATTCAAGCTCAAGTCTTCCTAACTTTAAGTTATTTATCTATAAATATATGTATGCGCACGCGCACACACACACACACGTATATATATATGGGTTTATATGTATACATATACCAAAACTCATCTTCTCAAATGGGGGATCTATAAGAGTAGTCTAAATGAAATCATTTATTATGGAAGCATTTACATATTTACAGAAAAACAAACTTTTATCAAGTTTTTCATATAAAAAATAAAATATTTTGGTGAATTTAAAATGAATACCACGGGGCGGCTAGGTGGTGCAGTGAGTAGAGCATTGGCCCTGGAGTAAGAAGGACCTGAGTTCGGATTCAGCCTCAGACACTTAATGCACACACAAACAAAAACCTAGCTGTGATACCTTGGGCAAGTTACTTAACCCCAATTGCCCTCCAAAAAGGAAAAAAAAAGAATACCACTTTCATAAATGTGATCAAAGACAACATTAACTACAATTTATGAAATACTTTATAAACCACCTTGAAACTACTACCTTACCTCTTCCATTGCTGTTTATACTACAAAAATATTATAATTTATCATTCCTAGCAGTCATTTTACTACACTGGAGAGGCAATTTATATAAAATTTATGTTATTTTATCATTTTATCTGTGCTTTTTATCTTAAATAAATGCCTCCACTGATAAAGTCTGGGACAAATGCTTCTCAGGTTCTACCAAGTTGCAAAAGCTTCATGTGTAGGTCCAGTGGCAGACTGGATGTATACTCTGGGAAGTAACTTAGCAAATTATGGAGAGGTATACTACCACAAGGTTAGCTACAAAGTTATGAAAATTTTGGCTATGTCAATCTATGAAATAAAGAGAAATACAAAATGGTCCCGAGTCTAGAGAAAGTAGTAGATTGGCAAATGGGAGGCTGTATGTAGTAGTGCCCAGAGAACTGAACAGAGTTGGGAAGCTTAGATTCCAATCCAGCCTCTGGCATTTACTAGCTATGTGACCATGGGCAAGTCATTTAATATCTTTCAGCCTCAGTTTCCTCATCTAAAAGACGAATAGCAACAACTCTAGTACCTACTACACAAGGTTGTTATGAGGTTCAAATCAAATAATGTATGCATACAGTAAAATGCTATATAATGTCAGTAATTATAATTATGTTATCACATCTTTTTCAACTAGGATCAGATAAAAAGGATTCCTTGGACAAGTTACTATCCTATTATTCATTTATATGTGATATTCTATGAACTATTTTATAGTGCTTTTTGTAGTTGAACAAAGTAAAATAATTGCCTTTTGTAGTTGAATAAAAGCATAAAGATAAAAGCTCATCCTCTGCAGGCTCACTGAAAGCATCCTTAATACAACTCTGGTAGTAGATAGGGCAACAGGAATACTATGTATCTCATCCTCTTCCCATACGATTTATATTCATCTCCTAGGACAGATCTTATATTGTGAAAGCTTTTCTTTCTAGTTTAGAGATTTTAAGTATTTGGAATAGTGATACAGATTTATAAAAACACTGTTAAGATTTTATAAATCAGTGTTATGTTGGGCAATTGTAGGCAACAGCTTAATCTGTTATACTGGTGTTCTAATATTTATTGTTTAAGTTCTAGAAAACTTTTTGAGGTCTGTATTTTTCAATTCATGAAAAGCAAGGAGATAGATGGGTGGATAGATAGATTAGATAGATAGACAGACAGACATACAGAGATAGACTTCTAGCTACAATGTCATCTCTTGCTAGGGCTACATCAAATTACTTTTGACATGACGTTATTTGCCTTCTACCCTTCAGGGAAACTACTATTCTCCTATGGTTTGTTACCATAGAAACAACCCCAAAATATACTACTCTACAGAAATTCTCAAACATTTTTGCACTTTTTGTCAAAAAAATGGTTAAGAGAATGTATGCACTCATGACAGCTTCAGTAGATACCAAACAAATCTATCTTGTATTAAGTATTAACTGTACAACTAGTTGGGTTCATGTTATTAAATTTTTGTTTTAAGTTTTTTGGAATTTTTATTCTAAGAATTCCAATATTTTTCAAAATCATTTGGGACTTTGGTGCTGCTTCTTAAATCTGCTTCATTATTAGATATGATTTCTAGAATTTTTAATGGAAGAAGATTTTCAATGACCTGGGGTTCTTTAACTTTTCCCTCTTGAGATTTGAAGAGTTCTTCCACTTCATCTCCAAATTCATCTAATTTTGGCTTAGGGATATAGTTTCTTATTTTTGTATTCTCATAGCTGGCCTGACTTAATGGTGAATGATATATGCACTGAAGTATTTCCAGTAGGTGGAATATTGGTATTTCTCATTTGTTCAGTGCGATTTGCCTTCTTATGGTATCAGAAAACAAAGACCTTTTTGCTATCCCATCTATTTCTTTACTCTTAGGAACAGTAATATCACACTGATTATTAACCCAATTAGTGATATTACCAGAGTCTAAATTAGCATCATTTCAGTTCTTCTACAAGGACTCCATATAAAATCTCAACATCCCATCATACGTGACCCTGGCAAGAGTTTTTCTATTTTGCCAAAGCCTCCCACCATCACATCCTAGCCTCGGGGCATGGATGATAAGTTTGACTTTGTGGGAGTTGGAGAAAAAGATGAAGCAGATGATGTTAAGGATCTTAGTCAATGACTGAGTATTCATACTACTGGAGAAAATTAACCATATTCATAGACACCGTATGTTAGGCCTCATTTTAAAAATCAGTAATTGCCTGCTGGCCCATTTTTCTATGATACATGAATTACTGAACAAAAGGCCCAGAAAGATTATAACCTGCTTACTGAGGAGGCCTGATAGTACAGTTGAAAAGAACACTGAATCTAGAATTAGAGGTGACAAAAGACTTCATCTTATGTGTGGTCAGAATTAGAGGTGACAAGAAACTTTATTTTATGTGTGGTCAACTTACTTTGCCCACAATCAGCATAAGGTAATAGATGACCAGAGAGGTCAACTGCAGAGGATGAATGAAGCATTGATATATATGTATGTATATAAAATTATATATAAATATATGCATGTGCATATATATATACCTAAAAATTATACTATAAATAAGATCTTAATCCCCAACAACTTCAGAGTGAAGACGGGCACAAATCAAATTACAAGGTATTTATTAAACACATACTATGTGTCAGGCATTATGCTAAATGATAAGGAATAACTCTGACTTCAAGAAGATCATAATTGAGTGCAGTAGACAACATTTAAACAATTATGTATAAACAAGATGTGTACACTGTAAATTGGAAATAATCTTCAAAGGAAGATTAAACATTAAGAGAAACCTGGAAAGGCATTCTAAGTAATTGTAGCTGAGACTTAAAAGAATCCAGGAAGTAGATAAGAAAAAGGAAAGAATTCCAGGTATGGGAGAGAATCCAGGAAAAATGCAGTCAGGATTATCTTATGTGAGGAACACCATAGAAGCAAATGTCAATGGATCATACAGTACATACAGGGGAGTAAAGTAAGAAGGTTGGAAAAGTAGGAATGGGCCAAGTCGTGAAGGGTTTTAAAAGCCAAACAGAGGATTTTATACTTGATCCCTGGGGTAATAGGGAGCCACTGGAGTCGACTGAATAGAAGGAATGTAACAGAGTCAAACCACACTTTAGGAAGATGATTTTAAATGAATAATGGGGAAGGTTCTACAGCAAGGAGACCAACCAGCAAACTATTACAATAGTCATTGTCATGTGTTATGACGATGACAATTGCACATTATGTCATATTGCAATAGTCCTGTCATGAGCTGATGAGAGCCTGTATGTGGGCTGTTGCAATGTCAGAGGGAAAGGAGGTATATATGAGATAAAATGAAAAGGTAGAATTGACAGGACTTGGCAGCAGTTTGGATATGAAAGGCAATAAAGTGTGAGCAGTCAAGGATCATAACTAGGTTGTGAACCTGGGTTACAAGAAGAATGGTGGCATTAACAGGAAAAATTTGAAAGAAAGAAGTTATTGGGGGTGGAGGGTGCTGGGGGGAGGGGAAGAGAGAGAGATAATGAGTTCAGTTTTTGATATGTTGAGTTTAGGGTATCTACAGAACAGTCAGTTTCAGAAGTCCAACAGTTAACTGAGGAGATTGGAGGTCAGAAGAGAGCACAACTCTGTATAAATAGATCTGAGAATGAGATGAGGACGGTAAAAATTGTGAATAATATGGTTAGGGTTGAAGAAACAAAAATATTCAAAGACTTATGGATGATTTAAAAAAACTGACATTTTGTATCATGAATAATTTCTTGGGTAGAGGGGGCGGAGTCAAGATGGCAGAGTAGAAATAGGACTTCCACCAGGCTCTGGATCCCACATCTTCCGATTCAAGTAAAAGGTGACTCTAAAGAAACTTTGGAGCTACAGAACCCACAAAATTACATGCTCTGGGAACCGACCCCAGCCTCATGAGAGCAGGAGTGTTTTAGCCTCAGGGCGGGCCTGACCAGCCACTGGCTAGAGGGACTCCAGATCATCACCAGCTGTGGCAGTTTCCAGAATTATAAACCCAAAGATTCTAAGGACAAAGTGAGAGATTAGTTCAGTATGGACTTTGGGATCCAGTAGTTTGGGAGTGCAGTTAGCCTTTGCCCTTGGGGCGAGAAGCAACATGGCAGCTTTAGCTCCTGGCCTGCAGATTGTAGGGAGACAAAGCAACCAGTCTGAGGGGTAATCGCTCTTGCTTTAACCTACTTGGATCTGGATTGCAGTCTAGGGTGGAGGTCCTGAGGTGTACGACCAGCTTGCCAGAGTATGGAGGCTTCAAACAGGGCACCCAACTGATAACTTTGGCAGCTGAGAAAACCCCAGCACTTGGGACAAAGCTCCCCTATCTAGTGGCAGAGTCCTACAGTGGCAAAAAGCCCAAGAGTCAAGTATTTGAGTGGCAACATGAGTAGGCAAAGGAAGCAAAGCAAACAGAGTAACCCAACCTTATACTCCTATTTTAGGGACAAAAAGGATCAAAACATGGAACAGGAAGAAGACAGTGAAGTCAGAACTCCTGTACCAAAAGCTTCCAAGAAAAATACAAGTTGGTTACAGGCCATAGAGGACCTTAAGAAGGATTTTGAAAACCAAATAAGAGAAGTGGAGGAAAAATTGGGAAGAGAAATGAGAAAGATTCAAGAAAATCATGAAAACAGAGTCAACAACCTGACTGAAGAAAATAACACCTTAAAATATAGACTAACTCAAATGGCAAAAGAGGCTCAAAAAAGGCAATGAAGACAGGCATCTAGGTAGCGCAGTGAGTAAGAGCACCGGCCTTGGAGTTGGGATGACCCGAGATCGAATCCGGCCTCAGAAAATGAGCACCCACGCATAAATAATGACTAGCCGTGTAACCTTGAGCAAGTTACTTAACCTCAATTACTTTTAAAAAACAAAAAAAAAGGCAATGAAGAGAAGAATACCTTAAAAAGCCGAATTTGCCAGATGGAAAAAGAATCTTAAAAGCTCACTGAGGAGAATCATTCCTTCAGAATTAGATTGGAGCAAATGGAAGCTAATGACTTTATTAGAAATCAAGATATTATTAAACAGATCCAAACAAATGAAAAAATAGAAGGCAATGTGAACTATCTCACTGGGAAAACCACTGACCTGGAAAATAGATCCAGGAGAGACAATTTAAAAATTATTGAACTAGTTGAAAGCCATGATCAAAAAAGAACTTAGGAATCATCCTTCAAGAAATTCTCAAGGAAAATTGCCCTGATGTTTTAGATCCAGAGAGCAAAATAGAAGTTGAAAGAATCCACTGATCACCTCCTGAAAAAGATCCCAAAAAGAAAACTCCCAGAAATATTATAGCCAGGTTCCAGAATCCCCAGATCAAGGAGAAAATACTACAAGCACCCAGGAAGAAACAATTTCAATATTGTGGAAACACAATCAGAATAGCACAGGACCTAGCAACTGCTACACTGAGGGAATGAAGGGCATGGAATATGATATTCCAGAGGGCAAAAGAGCTGGGATTAAAACCAAGAATCACCTACCCAGCAAAACTGAGTATCTTGTTTCAGGGGAAAATATGGTCATTCAGTAGAATAGAGAACTTTCAAGCATTCTTGAGAAAAAAAACAGAGTTGAATGGAAAATTTAACATTCAGACACAAGAAGCAAGAGATGCTTGAGAAGGTAATCAGGGAAAAGAAATAATAAGGAACTTAACAAAGTTGAACTATTTACATCCCTACATGGAAAAACAATAACAGTGACTGGTGAAAACTTCCTCATTATGAAAATAATTGAAGAAGGGTATATGGGCATATGAATACATATGTGAATGTGTGTATATATGTTTACAGGTATACATGGATAGAGGGAACAGATTGAATTTGGTGGGAAGGGATGATACTTAAGGGGTGAAGTTAAGAGGTGAGAGAGGTAAGTGGCAAGAGGAGATGGGGAGAGACAGGGTAGGGTAAACTATCTCATGTAGAAGAGGCAAGGGGAAGTAGTTGCAGGGGAGGGGAAGAACAGGAAGGCAAAAAGGCAAAACCATACTCTCACTGAATTTGGCTCAGGCAGAGAATGATATACATACTAAATGGGAGTATCTGACCCTGCAGGAGTGTAGGGGAAGGGGGATGAGAGGAGGTGTGATGGAGGGGAGGTCATTTTGGGGGGGGGGATGTTGAAAGTACCTACTTTCGAAGAGGGACAGGATCAAAGTATGGAATGGACCAGGTGGGGAGTGGGGGGGAAATATAAGCAGTCTTTTACAATATATCTACTATGGTAATGTTTTGCATAGATATACATGTATAACACATACTGAATTGCTTATCTTCTCAGAGGGAGTAGATGACAAGGGAGGAAGGGAATGGATATGAAATTCGAAGTTTTAAAATTAAATGTTTCAAATGTATATAAATACTATTATTAATACTATTTTGCATGTAATTTGGAAATAAGATGTGCAGGCATTGGGGCACAGAGATTCACCTTGCCCTAATGGCAAAGTTGAAGGGGGTAAGGGAGAAGATATGAGAGAGAGCAGATTGGATGAGGGGATATCCTATGGGACTGCTATTCTGGGATGGTAGGTAGGGGAAAAATGGGGAAAAACTTATAACTCAAAATCTGGCATAAATGAATGATGTAAACCAGAAGTTAATAAAGCATTTGTTAAAATAAAAAAAAAGAAAAAGAAAAAGAAGTCATGGAAACACTGGGATCTGAAATGGAAGGGGTACTCAAGATCCGTATCATTATCAACATTTTTGCCTTTTTCTGCATGTGTAAAATGAACAAAACCAAATAACTTGACACCTTCGTGCAATGTATCAGAAAATTAGTTCTGATAAAATGTTAAGTCAATCTTCCTTCTCTACTTTATTCATATACAGTATAAGAGACAGAAATGACAATGGGGGCCAAAAGGACAATAAAGAGATGCGCCAAATTCTATGCAGCTCGAAACATCTATACTACATATGATTAGACTTAGTTAATTCACACCTCAAAAACAAGAAGTTACTTTTCTTACTTATGATATACTTAATTTAACAAGGAATATATGTTAATTTTATTCTTTCCAAAATGAAGTTTAAAAAAAAACTTGATACATACTGTTAGAATTTTTATGTGTAAATGTTTCATTTAATCTAACTAGGAAATGCAACAAAAATTATACCATTTTTATATTTTCACACTTTTTACCCTGTTTGATTTTCTTTTCTTTTTTTTTTTTTTTTTTTTTGCTTTTTGGAGGGCAGTTGGGGTTAAATAACTTGCCCAAGGTCACAGGGGCTAGGTTGTTTGTGTGTGCATTAAGTGTCTGAGGCCAGATCCAAACTCAGGTCCTTCTGACTCCAGGGCCGGCACTCTACTAACTGCGCCACCCAGCCGCCCCAGCCTGTTTGATTTTCACAACATATGTTAGGCAAACACTTTGCAGATAAAAAAACTAAGTCCCTGAGAGATGACATTCTCACAGTCACAAAGCTAGTAACCTAGCTGTTACTACACTATCATAATAGAATAAAAAAATTTCTTGCCAAATACACATTTGCCTCCCAACTTTATTATATAGAACAGCTGAATATTATATACCCACATAATGCTGATACTATTAATATACAATAAAAATATTTATTAGTAGCATCAACAGTCAATCAATAAACTATTTACTAAGTTCCTACGATGTGCCAAACACAGTGCTAGGTATTCAGGATCCAAAGAGTAAGCATTATTATTAATACTTTTGTGTAATAAAGAAAAATTCCACATACCTGTAAGAGCTACCTGCTCAGAAGGATGAAATTTTATGGAATTTACTGTAAAAACAAAATAAAACCAATTGTTATGATAGGAAGGAATATAGTATTTTATCCGTTTATAAAAATACATACAACACAAAGCATCCATTACATGTCATTTAAAAAAAAAAGATATCAAGGAGTAAAAAAAACTTTGAACATTTTATTCATTTATTCAGAATGTTAATAGGCTAAAATATAACTTACACAAATAATAATGCTAATTTCTGTTTCTTTTTAAAATAGACACCAAGGTATGAGACATAAAAATAAGAATCATAACCATTCATATAACCTTTCCCTAAAACACCCTAGCAGCTGGCAGAGATGACTAGTTACCCTAACTTCTACCGCTTACAGTTTTTGTAATGTAAACCAGAGAGGAAAGAAAATCAAGCTAGTCCTTAGAAAAATATTATGAACAACTTACTTTTAATGGAAATGATAACATTAGAGCTGTTATAAAGTTAAAAAAAAAAAGCTCAAGCTACTGATGGCTGGCACAAGAAGCACTTACTAATACTTTAATATAGTACTGGTAACTGTAAGAAGAACTAGTAAAAATTCCATAGCCTAATAAAAAATTTTACAGCCCAAAATATTTTTACACATATAAAGTATGACAAAGACTACTGAGTTAATAATGTTTTAAACTGAAATGATATGAAATTTGAGGACTACAAAGTCTTGCCAATCCAGCTACAGTAACAGAATGGGCTTCATCTTCTGTAGCCTGAAGTCTAATGTATGTGAGTTCAAAGGAAGAATGTGATCAGTTGCCAGAGAATTCAAGCTGCAAAAAGGCCTTGAAAGTTTCCAACAGAAACAGGTTGGATACTACTACTGATTGGGCAATATCTCACTAGTAAAGCATTAACCTTCCTTGGTACTTAACTTTTCTATAAAGATAAAGAGACAAGGGGCGGCTAGGTGGCGCAGTGAATAGAGCGCAGGCCCTGGAATCAGAAGGACCTGAGTTCGGAGACGGCCTCCGACACTTAATCCGCACAAACAAAAACCTAGCCGTGTAACCTTGGGCAAGTTACTTAACCCCAATTGCCCTAAAGGGGCGGCTAGGTGGCGCAGTGAGTAGGAGCGCCGGCCTCGGAGTTGGGATGACCCGAGATCAGATCCGGCCTCAGAAAATGAGCACCCACGCATAAATCAAATGACTAGCCATGTAACCTTGAGCAAGTTACTTAACCCCAATTGCTTTAAAAAATAAATAAATAAATAAAAATTAAAAAAAAAAAAAGATAAAGAGACAACAGATTACAAGTGGCAACCAAGAGTATTTTAATTCAGTCATGTGAATGGATGATGTTATAAATTAAATCAAAATTAAAAAAATAAACTCTGACAGAAAATAATTTCACATCTTCATAAAATTACCTGACCCAACATGACCTGCATACTTGACAAGGCACTTCCCAGTTTCTATGCTCCATAATAAAGCTGTATGATCTGGAAAGGAAAGGAAAGTTGTATCTGAACAATATCTATTATACAGAAAACAGGCCAAAGATTAATATTCTGACTTCATAAAATGATCAATAAAATATTCTTAAATATGCCAACTACAAGAGTGCTATGTCCACAAATAGCATCTGTTCTACTAGATGACTTGTCAAATGAGCCACAAAGCTGATCCAATATTTATTAGTCAGTTACTTGGAAATTTTGTATCTGCAGTATCTTAGGTAACCATATCTTAAAAGATTAATTTAATTATGGAATTGATAAACCTGAAACAGATTTTAAAACAGTCCTATGAAACTGACCTATCCTCAAAGGGAAATCAAAATAAAGCTAAATAACATTATTGTAAAACATTCCTTACAACTTATTCTTAAAAGTCACTGATGTTTTTATGGGCTATTTGAAAAAATTATTAATGAGGAAGTACAATTTTTATTGTCTATTGGGGATATACCCAAAGAAATAATTCAAACATAATATGCAAAAAGAACAGAAAGTTATTTTCTTTGTAATGTCAAAAAAATATAAATCTGAAAAGTAAAATTTTAAATAAAGTTCCTTTATACATGACAAAACTAGAAAAATTATTTTTCTTTTCTGAAGGCCAATTTAGATAGTTAACTGAATATGTCTTTTTTCATTATATTGCTATAGCCCATTCTTGATTATGTTTTCTAATTCAAGACAATAGATGTAAGGAAAACAGAAAAATTTTTACTTGGATTTAACAATTTTTCTATTTACACAAGAACAAGAATATCTGATGTCCTTATAATTAGCACCATTACAAATAACTAACTCCTGATTCAATTCCTTACCTACCCATATGGAACAGATTAAAGAAGATCTTAGCTATAAAAAATATCATTGTTAAACACAGCAAGACTCTTTTGAATTTATACTTGATTTAAGAAAAAATTTACTAACAATTCCTAAAAATGTTCCTATGCGAAGTGCAACTGCCTTGGGAAATACTAAAGTTAGGCTTGGTGAAAGTCTTCAAGCAAAGGCTTGTAAAATATGTTGTGGAAACGATTCCTTTTTAGGTATGATTTGGACTTTATTGGTCTCAATGTTTCTTGCAAATCAGAGATTTTATGAAATATTCTAACTTAGACCTTCCTAAGGCAAAAAAAGATTTTGTTCTGGTTCAAATTCTAGTTCCTGGACTACAATTTTTAAAATCCCCTTTATTGGGGCGGCTAGGTGGCGCAGTGAATAGAGCATTGGCCCTGGAGTAAGGAGGACCTGAGTTCAAATCTGACCTAAGACACTTAACACAAAAACTAGCCATGTGACCTTAGGCAAGTCGCTTAACCCCAACTGCCCCCCCACCAAAAAAAAATCCCCTTTATGTGAATAAAACAATTAACTAAGTAAAAAATAAATAAAATATGCTATATTTTAATACTTGCATAATATATGCCTCATAAGTAAAGCTGATTAGAAAATCCATATTAACACTTAAGGACACTAGAAGCTCCTGTAAGGACTCTGTCTACAAATAAGAGAATGATTTAGAATAGTAAAACACCCAATACAGATGACTGAGTCTCCTATTTTCAGCAATCATGAGAAAAAAATGGTTTTTCTCTTGGTACTCCATTTCACTATTTGATTTCAGTGAAAGTCTGTCTCATCAAACTACTTCTTATTTCAATCTGACCTTTTAGAAAGTCACTTAAACTTCCTGGGCCCTCATTTTCTTCATTTGTAAAATGACTGTGTGATCTCTAAAGTACTAACAATCAAATCTAGTATTGTGGAACTCCAAGGAAAACTTCAGCAATGACCTTTATTTTCAGGAGGGAATTCCCTTATGGATGGAAAAAGAAAAATTGAGCTCTTCTTTGGCTCCTCTTTGTTCTAAATAAACATGGCTTTCTTTTGTCATTTCCACGTTACTCTTGGAAAAAAAGGCTGAATGAGCAATCATATTCAACAAGCTCAGTAAATTACTTTAATAACGGGCTACCCCCTCCTTAAATTTAAATTTGTTAATTAAAAATGGGTACTGAAAATAATATATTATTTTATAGACCCATGGTAGTCTGTAATAAAAGCTTATCCTCTGTTAAACAGCAAGGTCACTACTGACTAAACCCCACTACTGTTATTAAGCAATTTTCTAGGGACCTCTTCAAACTTTAAACACCATACTTGGCATCTTAGAGTGTATTAATTAAAAAAATAAAATTCCATTAATAGAATTCTACTAAGAAACTAAAGCTGAATAGGCTCCTATAACCAGAATGATTTAACAATAAATAATAATAGCAAGGGGCAAAATAATCAGAGAAGTATTCCTCAAAGGGGTGTATTAAAGAGGGAAAATGAACAGTTGCTCAAAAAAGCTTAGTTTCACTCCAAAGTTAAATATAGTGATAGGTAAAGAAAGTGTAATTACATAAAATAATTTCAATTTACAAGAGTTTATATTTCAAAACTACCCCTTTTTTACTTAAGAGTGTCAGCACGCAAGAAAAAACGAAATACTTTATCAAAATACTTTAAACAATTAGAAATGGTAACAAAAAATTTTAAAAAACAAAAGCCCCAAAAAGCTAGACAAGGCTATCCTGACATCAGTTCTTACTGCTTAATTCACTTACAATATGATGTGCTCAAACTTCAATCCTAAATCACTTTTAGGTTTTATGATTAATAAATATTTCAACTAGACTATTTCATTTCAATCAGCATCATGTCAGCAATATGTCAGTTATTGCTATTTAGCTTCCAAAAACTGTAGTTGAATGATTGGGTTTTTTTGTTTTTAAATCTTTCAAAGTTTACCAGCAGAAGCGGTCCCCAACACCACCGGCTGTGTCCTTGTAACACTCACATCCCAGATTCCATCCCTGTGGCCAACATATTCCTTTACTAGTTGGCAAATTGCCCTTGATGTTGTAGTCTTAAAACTGGAAACAATCTAAAACAATAATGAAAATAATATTTATATCATTCTATTTTACTGTAATTAATAATTTTTAAATAAACCATCAAAAGAGGAATAAACTTCTCTTCCTCAATTTTTATATTAATATTAATAGTTAAGTCTTTGCTACAGGTTTTACTCTCCTTAGTTTTTTTTTTCTCTAGTTATTACTGTAAGAGAAAATCATAGCAAAAGAAAAAATATATTAGGACATTTAAGTAATTTGTCCATAAATTCAAATCCCAACAAGTCATAAAACACATGAGATTTAAAGGCTTGTTCCAGTATTCAAAAAGCACATGTAAAATAATAGACTACAGATTCTGATGTCTTGCTCTAATGAAAATTTAAAATTTCAGTAACTAAGAAGCCTAGAGTGTTACTTTTAAAATCTGCTTTAACTGTAGAAAACAAAAAAGACATTTAAGAAGTCTTTTAAAACTCTTTTTTAAGTCTACATTGAGGATTACCAACCATCACATAATTTCAAGAAAGCAGTTCCAGAATCACAGACACAGAGTGAAGTCCCTTCCAGCTCTAGATCCATGATTCTGGTATCCTAGAACTGCTGTCCTGAAATAACAAAATGTCAAAACAAAAAACAACTTTTTTTTTTAAAGAAGTTAGCATCATGGTATATTTCTCTAATGGAAAATTACATTATAAAAAATTCTGAATACAACAAGTAGAGAAAGAAGTTTAGTCATATAAATTGATGCAAAATAAAGTAAGCAGAACAAGGAAAACAATATATGCATGCAAACACCTACAATTTAAGAAGAATAAATAACAAAACAATTAAAATTAAATGAAATAAAACAAAAATGACCAATTGGGTTTGGTTCCAAAAAAGAGATTTGAGAATGTACTTTCCCTTCCTTATTTTAACAGATATTGGACCATGGGTGAGGAACACTAAATATGTCAGATTTTGCAGCATGTTAGTTTTGTTGAACTGCTTTTTCCCCCCTTGCTTAAAAAAGATGGGCCCAATAGATGTGGTGAAACAAAGGATACATTGGGAAATGTATCTAAAACACAAAAGAATTTTAGTGGAAAAGAAATAATTGATAATAACTGTGGCTTAAAGATTTACTAAGCAAAGCAGTATTTAAAAAAAAAAAGCATTGGATGTAGAAGAGAATGCCTTCAACATACAATTTATTAATAAGAATATTGGAGAACAAAGGAAATGGTGCTATGTCTATGCTTTACTATTTAAAAGGCACTATTTCTTAGTTACAGAATTTTCTGAAACTAAAAATGACCTTTTTTCTTATTTAAAAAGTGATTTATCTTCATAAAAATATTATTATGGGAATATACCATGTGAGTTTCATCTAAGTGTTCATTTTCAAATTCATCGTCTTTACTATCCTCCTTCCAAACCTTAAAAAATTAAGTAAAAGTGATTCAGGGGAAAGGTGCTATGGTTCTTTTTCATGTGACTTTCCATTTCTCTCACTATCTCATCAAAGATACTGTTTGCCTAAAAGATTCTAAGTCAGAACTAGAAATCTCTGTAAATTAATCTAAATTACAGTAGTCTTTATGATACATACTTAGCTTTTACACCAAGTCATTTTAAAGTACTAATCAGGATACATATAGCTACTAAACTATTTCTCCTGTCTTTCATTTCTAGTATTTTTCACTATTATTTTCAACTTGAGTACCCAAATATCGTGAGGTGCTGAAGAGAACAGGAATAATATACTGATGCTTAAGGTTTTAGCAGGATTCCATACTTTTAGAAGTTTAGAAATTGGAGGTGAGGGAAAAGGACAATTAAAAAAAAAAGGCAATCATCTTTATTAAACAAAACTATTCTGGCACACTGCTGCCTGAGTAGTTTCTTCATTATGTTAAGACACAGGGAAATGTGGGGAGCGGGGGTGGAAAGTCTTCTCTTTCTCCATTTCAAAAAAGAATAGAAATAGTTTAAAATTATGGAAGCCTAAAAATGTGTATTTCTCATTTACTTTAAAGTGGTCCTACAATTTCATTGGTATGAGGTGCTCGCGGTGAACAGCTCCTTCTACCAATACACATCCAGTAGCTTCTCTGCAACTTGTAGTCTCGTGAACTAAAAGGTGAAGTGACTCACCCAGAGACACACAAATAGTATGTGTCAGACACAAAACCTGAACACAGCCCTTCTACACTCTAAGGCCATTTCTCTAACCATCAAGTAACACTTCCTCTACATATTTCATAACAATACATACATACATTCTTAATCTAGATTGTTAATATCTACAACTAAAATAACTTGCCAGATTAGGTAACATAATAAGAAAACAGAAAATATATAGAAAACAGTAGGATCTCAATATTTTGAATTGGTATACTTCAATAATAGTTTCAAAACAATCAAATGTAACTGAAATGCCTTATTCCATTAATTAATGTCCATTTAAAAAACTAAGTTGGCCAGAAATAGTTTAATAACTTTTTTGGGAAAGTAATCTATAGGAAATTCTAACACATATTTGGAATTTTTTAAATAACCTAAAACAAAAGGTTTTAGGTTATTTAAAAGCTATCCTTTACCTTTTATTGATTTTACTTGGCTATGATCATCACGTGCTTTTTTTTTTTAAGTCAAGATAGAGATGTTAAAAAAAAATTTATCTAGTAATCCCACAATATTAGAAGAAACTCACCACAATGTTGGGTTTTGTTTCCCCCCTCCCTGCTTTAGTTTAAAAAAAGACATTTAAATTTGTTAAATTCGGGGGCAGCTAGGTGGCGCAGTGAGTAAAAGAGCACCAGCCTCGGAGTTGGGATGACCTGGGATCGAATCCGGCCTCAGAAAATGAGCACCCACACACTTATAAATAATGACTGGCCTCAGAAAATGAGCACCCACACACTTATAAATAATGACTAGCCATGTAACCTTGAACAAGTTACTTAAGCCCAATTGCTTAAAAAAAAAAAATTTGTTAAATTCTGGGTCTTTGTTTTTTCTGTTCTATATAGCACCTGGCGAAATAAAACATAAACATGAGACTCAAAATATTACTATGCTGGAGATAAATTATGGTTTAACAAACATGCAACGGTATCATTTTTGACAGAAAGGTAATACTCATCTCTCAAAAATCTAAATACCACTATCTCTGGTTATGTAAGGGAGAAAAGGCCACAATGAATTGTACCAGCACCATTAATGCACATCTCAGCCTCCTTTATATTCTTAAAGGAACAAATAAAAATGCTAACACACAATAACAAAAGTACAATTCTAAATATAAAGTTTTGGGGGACATAAATAACATAGGTGGGTGTGCATATACACTTTTACACACACATATATATTTGTCTGTGTACAGATAGACACAAATTATTGATTTAGAAATCAATAATACTTTAGTTCCACTTGTTCTTTCCACTTTCACAGAGCTTTTAATCAAGCTAATTAACATTAAACATTGAGACCTGAATCCTTTGAAAATATAAATTTTTCTATTTTATAATGCATTGCTTTTTTAAAGACTTATTTTGTAAATGTAGATGTAATAAATATTTCTCTCATTAGCTTTAAAAGTTTCCTTAGAAAAATAACTAAATCATCTTCCATTTAATATTTTCTATTTAAAATATTCTCAAATAGTCAAATATGATCAAATCAATATGTTTAGTTTTTCCTTCCAAAAATGTAGAGCACAATCTATCCATGCATTCCTACCTCATGCAACTTTTGTCCATGACTTTTTATAAGTCCACCACAATGGAGGTGGGTAGAGAGAGGGTGATGGTGTCACCTCTAATACACGAGTCTTTCCTTGTTTTCTCCTGACAATGCAAGGATACTAGTGGCTGTCTGTGCCTTTGGTATTTTCAAAAATATTTACTAACTGCCTTCTCTGTGCAAGACAATAAGCTTCAGACACTCTGTGTATCAATCCTTCAACAACCTTACAATTGTGTTGCCTACAGCATGAAATTTCTCTTTATAGACTTCGTTTGATCTGGCTACTTCTCCCATCTTTGTTTTCCCTGGCGCTGTTTCTATCTCCACTGTAAGCACATTCAAGACTATGATGTTAAAAGTCCAAGTGTAATGATTCATTATTCTTGATGGTTGGAAAAGTATACAAAATAAAAACAATAAACATATTTTAAATATTGCATTATTGGCTCAAGAGCAAATACCAATATGGAATACAGTAGTATCTTGCATACCTTGCTAGTAGAAGCTTTGTAAGTGGTCTTTAATTTCTGAGAAAGCTGACTGGTACTATGACTGGCTGTTGAGATAAAAAAAAATTGACACTGAAAGAGAAATATAGACTTACAGAATTTTAGTGATGGAAGTGACTTTAAATATCATCTAATCCAATTGTTTCATTTTACATATAAGGAAAAAGAGCTCCAAAGAGGATAAGTGATGTGCTCTCAACCACATAGCTACAGAATTATAACTAGAAGCCAAGCTTCATTACTCCCAATCTAGTGTTCTTCCCATTAAATCTTTCCCATTAAACTGAACTGGATATTTAAAGACTGATTGCAATAGTACAAATGAATCAATTTCAATTACTGAATTATAAGTCTAGCTCAATGTGTAAAGTATATAAGAAAAAGGAAACAAGTTTTAAACAAGTACTTTTTATGGACATTTAACCTTACCTTTTGTTTTCAGTTGACCCTTACTCAGTTCTGCCCCATCAATTGTTTGCCCTTCAGCAGCAAGACGTTCATTAAGGGTATCAATTTCCCTACGCACTAAAAATTTCAAAAAGGCAAACTAAGAAGATATACATTTCATGATATTTTCCTACTATTTTTAAAAACATATGACTATATTCTAACACACTAAAAACAATAAAGTTCTAAATTGGTTGACCATACGAAATCAATTACTAACATAAAAAGTTAAAAGCTCCAACTTGAACCAAGAAAAATAATTTTTAAAAACTCTTAATTCTGTACATTTGTCACTCAAAGAAGTGATAATAAAGGAATATAAATAAGACATTTTTCCTAACAACACAAAAAAAAACCCTCAAGATTCATATTAAATGTAATGGAATATTACTGTGCTATAAGAAATGAGGAGGTGACGGATTTCATAATTACCTGGAGAGACTTATACAAACTGATGCTGAGCGAGAAGAGTAGAATCAGAAGAAATTTGTATACAATCACAGACATACCATATCTGTGATGACCAACTATGACAGACTGGACTCTTTTCAGCAATGCAGTGATATAAGTTAATCCCGAAAGACTCAAGAAAGTGAGAAATGCACCATCCAGAGATATAACTAGAAAGAACTGAGCCTGAATCCTGATGGAAGCAAACTAAATGATCTTGTTCTTTTCATTGTTTGGTTTTATTTCTTCCTTACCATCTTTCATCCCACCTAGTACAATACGCCTTTGTAATTGGAATAATGTCTAATATGAATGCATTTGCAGATCCTATACTGGACTATATGCTGTCATGTGGGGAGGAGGGAGGGAAGGAAAGGAAATCTGAAAATCAAGGAACTATGGAACTGAATCTTGTTAACTGAAACTAAACTAATAAATTAATTCAAAAAAAAGATTCATATTAAAAAGCCTCAACTAAATCAAAATATAAACTGCCTATCATGTGCAAGACAGTAAGGAGTAATAAGGGACACAAATAAATGTATAACACTGGCCCTATCTTCAGTTTACAATCTAGTTGGAAAGATGAAATATATAAAGATAAAAGACACTTAACTATACAGAGTTGTCTTTGAACAAGTCTTTGAGTAAGTGTATGGTACTGAAAACTACCACAAGAGAAGAGAATGGAAAAGATTGTCATTGGTTTCATAAAGGTCAGTAAAGGGTTGGTTATTGGGCATTGGTTACCATCAGGAAATGTAAGGACCACTATAGGATTAGGGAGTTATTTCAAGTGGTCTGAAAATTTAGATTATAAATTCCTTGAGAATAGGAACATAGTACTATCTTTCTCCTTTCTCTATATACTTGGCACTTAATAAATGCTAGATGACTGAAAATTGATATGCACACCAAATGTTATAATTACTCTTTATCCAACTCCTACAAAGTATAAAAAGTGAATAATGGACTTTATTGGCAATGATGTTATATTATTGCTGATTTGTAAAGCTCAATGGGAAAAGTAATTCACGTAAGTCTTTACAAAAGAGCATAGATGACTTCTAATTTTAATTCTAAGTATCCCAAACTATCCAAAGCTATGAAGTACCTATTACATGTTTTTTGCTACAATTTATTTATGAAAGTATAATATTTTATTATTCTTTGCACTGAAATCTAAAACCCAAAACAAGATATGGAAGCAGATCTAAAGTTGAAATGTTCATAGCTTCAAACACACTTTCAATCTGAAAGCTGCAAAATAGCACCAGTCATCTGAACAAATGATTCCATATAAGCTTCTTTATACTTTTTAATAAATTGAATACATACCTTACACATATGTATTAATATTTTTCAAGATATTATTGAAATTTATAAAATATAAATTCTTTAAAGAAGCAATACTGAATTCATAGTAATATTGACATCCTTTATTTTCACAAATGATAAAAATTGACATTTATATCACTCTTTAAGCTTAGCAAAGTACTTTCTATGCAAACCTTATGCCAATCCCAAATGGCTGGAACCAAAGGAATTATTACCCCCATTTTACAAATCAAGAAACTGAAGCAACAGAGAGAATGAAAGAGAACTCGCCTACTAAAAAGTCACTTGGAGGTAGTAAGTAGCGGGGTTTCATCATCCAGTCCAGGACTATCCTCACCACTGTATACACTGTCTGGAGAGCATGCATGGGATTCCCAACTCCTTATGTTTCCAAAAGACTTTATGCCTATCCTAGTACAACTACTGCCGTGTAAAGACCAACAACATCTGTTGATGTTAAAATGTAGGGAGTAGTAAGAAGCTCAAGTACAAAAGATGCAGAACATTCAGAACATACATGCCACTTTTAACTATCTTCTATTATGAGTCTTCATGTTTATGGCCAGATCAAAGCAACCTGAATTTTAAAATTTCTAGAGATTAACATGTGTTAATAAGAGATCTAATTCTAGATACATATTTCAAGATGATTTTCAAGTTCAATTTCAAAACCTAGAACTGAAGAATATAATAGTTCTGAGATTATATGCAATTTATGCAAATGATCTAATAATCCACTCAGCTCGATTTAATTTCAAAGCTCTGAGCTGCCAGAGAAATTGACTATGTTTTTCTTATATTTGGAGTTTTAATTAATGTTACTTATTTTGGTCACAGTGTAAAAAGGTGGTTGTAGCCTCACTTGATCTTAGAAACCAAAAAACCTTTCAGAATAAATTTATCTCAATACAAAAAGAGTTAATTCTGTTTAATGAAGTAACAATGTTTTTCCACTAGAAAACCATGCCCAGTATTCCTGAAAATCATATTGTTATTTTAATAAGTGTTCTATTGATTTAGCTTCAACTTACTAGACATGATCTTTGTATTCACAGCACCCAGCACCGTTCCAGGAATACAGCACCCATTTAATAAATGCTTATTGAACTGAATTGAATTCCTGTGGCATAAGGAATGATTTCTATGAATTATTCTAAGAAATGTGGTAAGACTGGTATGAAGTGATGCAGAGGGAAGACGGCAGAAGCCTATAACAATATTCACAATGACAACAATATAAATAAAGTAAACATGGATAGGGAACAAAAGACTGGTCAAAATGGTAATACTGGCAGAGTTAAAAAACAAAACCTTCCTTTCAATTTAACCACAAACTTTTTTCTGGAAACTTTCTTTGTAAGTGGCTTTTTGTTCAGGTGTTTGGAGAAGTATCTGTTGTGTCAAAATAAAATATGTCAATACTTCTTTTTTAATTGTTAAAGAAAATTTAAAATTAAAAGTATTCTTTGTTTCATACCAGTCATCCCTACAGTATTTTCAACAGCCAATTTTCTCAGTTCTGAGGATAATGAAATGCACATAAGTTACATTAAAATAAAATACTTACATTCCAAATTTTCAATATAAAGATTTTCAAATTCTCTTTCTATTTGACCAAAAAGCTCCAGAAGTGTGTTCCGAACTGATGAGGGGAGTTTAGAATCCTATCAAAAGAAAAATTATTAATATTCTATAGACAAAATATTACTTGTAAAAATGAAAAGTCTCCTACTCTTTATAGTACTTGCCCCCAACAGGCTCTAGAGATTTCTCACGCAAAGGAAATTCAGAGCTATAAATACATAGAAAGAGATAATAAAACTGATAAATATCAGATAATGAGACAAAACTTCTTTAATAAAATATGAATTTAACTTGATTTAGGGAGAAAAAACATATTGTGTCCCAAAAATATCGAACTACAAAAAATAGGCTTTTTTTCCTATTTGAATTTATGCTATGCAATACTGTAAAAGGCTTTTAATTGCAATCAGAATGCAACATATAAGCAAAAGAGAAAATATCCATGTACCGATTCCTAGTTAAGTGCACAGAATTGCAGAATCTCAGAGCTGGAAAGGAACTTAAAGGTCATCTAATATAAACCATATGAACTCATATCGGTCAACGGGGTTATCTAATGAAAACCCCTACTAGTGGGCAAGAGTCCTCCACCTCATACAGCTACCCATTCCACTCAGAAAAGAGATAATGAAATACAAACTTCATCCTTCATGGCAGTGACAGCAAGGGCAGAATATCATGAACATTATCAGACAATGTATATGTTGTTTTGCTTAACTGTTTTCCTTTGATCAGAAAAGGAGGGCTCAAATTGGGAGTGGAAGAAGAGAAGAGAAAGAAAGGCAAGTGACTGTGATAAAGGGCAAGATATACCAACAAAACACCTTGCAAATTATTTAATCCCTTTAAATTTGGCTTTGGAATATAAGCATAGTGATTAAATAATTTTCAAGATATCTTACTGAAATGCCCATAGGACTTAAAACTATTAAGGCTACAGTATTAAATTATAATACTACTTGAAGTAAAAAATTTTAAAGCTTCTTGTTCAAAACTGACAAATATTACAAAAAATGTTTTAACAGTAGAAGCTCAATAAATTTAAAATGGAAATATTTTTTTTAAGTTTCAAAATTAGGCATTCCCTTTTAAACTGAAATGTATTCCTCCACATGTACACATTTTAAATTTAACAAAATCAGAACATAAACATTTTTTAATCATTTGATAGAATTACTGGATTCATTCATTCAAGAAGCATTTATGAAGTTCCTTCTATGTGCTATATCTAGGCACTATGCTAGGTAAAACTCAAGAACATAGTCTAAAAAAATTTCTGTATTAACACAGTCTAGGTTTGACAATATACAATCTTTGACTAAAATAACCTTGTGAATTAGCGTATGTGTGTATGCATAAAATAAATTTCTATATATTTCCAAAAGACACTGGTACAAACTGACACATATCTTTACTTTGCTGATTACTATCCAGCTCTACTATTTATTATCTTTGTGGCCTTCAGGCTAAACTAAAAGATATTTCTAAAATTCTGCCTATGTCTATATCTATGACCCATCTGACTAGCTATGACTACTTCTATATTAATAATGCCATACTCCTAACATTTAAAAAACCCACTTACAGCTACTATAATAAACTTTGTCAATACAGAACCTAACTCCATGAACTTTTTTTTTTACTTCTAGGTAAATCATGTTTCTGCAAGCTCTGACATAAGACACCTAAGTGGCACCATAGTGCACAGAGCACTGGACTTGGGAGTCTGGAAGACCTGAGTTCAAATCCAGTTTCAGACACTTAGTAGTTGTGTGACCCTGGGCAAGTCACTTAGTCACTTTTAGGCTCAGTTTCTTCATCTGTATAATGAAGACAATAATAGAACCTACTTTCCAGGGTTGTTGTGAGAATCAAATGAGATAACTGTAATGCGCTTTGTAAACCTTGAAGTATTATATAAATAGTAGCTATTATGCTGTCCTCAGTCACTCCCTCACCTTTCTGGCACCCTCTCTGCTTCAAAAGGCCCTGCTAGTAAGAAAAACAGGCTAACCTAATTTTAAAAATATAATGGTTTTAGAAGGTTATGAATTATCAAAGGCAAGATTATAATTAGGAAATCTTGATTCAATTCCTAAAATTACTAAATATTATATAACTTTAAATTTTGTCTTCATTATTTCATTTGCATTAAGATACTATATATGGGGGCGGCTAGGTGGCACAGTGAGTAGAGCACCAGCCCTGGAGTCAGAAGGACCTGGGTTCAGATCTGGCCTCAGACACTTAACGCACACAAACAAAAACCTAGCCGTGTGACCTTGGGCAAGTTACTTAACCCCAATTGCCCTCCAAAAAGAAAAACAAAAGATATTATACATGTATGATATATATATATATGTGTACATATACACACACACACACACACATTATAGACTGACTAAATATAATGAGTTCAAATAACTTCAAATAAAAGGAATTATGTTCCTATGTATACATCACCTTTCCTTTAAAGAGCTTGAATTATTTATTGCATTCACAAATTTTAAATGAGAAAAAATGTGGAGAAACAGCTATTCAAATATTTTATTTACATGATACTCTTCCTACATGTAAATTTCAACCAAAACTGTCAAGTGCCATACATTCAATAGATAAAAATACAAACATAGGGTGGCTAGGTGTCACAGTGAGTAGAGCGTTGGCCCTGGAGTCAGAAGGACCTGAGTTCAGATCCGGCCTCAGACACTTAATGCACCCACAAACAAAAACCTAGCTGTGTGACCCTGGGCAAGTTACTTAACCCCAATTGCCCTCCAAAAAGCGAAAAAAAAAAAAAAACATATTGGCCACTTTGGTTTCATAACCAGTGACGGGTTCTAAATTGTAAGAAAACAAGAGGACAAACAGCCTAACATGATTAATGCTTATTAACCTTGGGCACAATGATTCACAGCTGACCAGTTATTTTACACAGCAGCCTCCATAGCTTCAACTAGGCAATATTATTACTGAGGTTTTCTGGGTCAGAGGACAGAGTTCACCTAAACTATCATTTAGACCTTATCTGTATCTGTAGCATGCATGCCATGTACTCACAAAGAGACATACATACAGGGCCTCAAAATATACCTTCTGGATCACTGCTAGAAAACAGGTTATGCTAGATATGCTTCCTAAACACCTGTTAGTCTAAATAATATTACATGAATCATCAAATTTACTTACAGGACATACTTTCTGAATTCTTAGTGGATTTACAAGAAAGATCTGATGCAATTTTAGACTGCCGTTTTTCTGAGATTAAATTCTCAGGAAGAAGTACAAATCGAAAAATAAATTGATCTCCAATGGTAAAAAGATTTTAGTAACAATGAATACCTAACCAAAATAAGTTCATTTTTAGATGCATAAAAATAAGAAATGCCTTAAAGATTTTCCATTCTTTGCCTCTACCCATACACTATAAATTATCTATTCAACTAGATTATAGTCAGTCCATCAATGGTATGATTCAAGACCCAGAGACTTATCTTTTTAAGCAACTATATTTATTTTTATATTTACATGGCATCATGTAGATTTTGCACTGAACTAAATTACAAATATCTTAGGTGTTTTGTTCTTAAATAATTATTTATGGAGCAATGAAATTTAACTGTGAGTAATCAAGAAATAAAGCATAAGGTAAAAATTTAACTTATCCACTAGAGGGCGAATTTGTTCCAAAACAAAGAATTCTCAAATGTATACGTCCAGCAAAGACTATTGCTAAAAGAATTTCTAGACTACATAAATAGTAATAATTTTTTAAAAGATTTAGATTCTTAAAATATCTGTGTGCCATATCTTTCATTTAATCTGAGTATTACTTTATTATTAACAAGTGTTTATTTTTAAATATTCTGGCAAAATAAAAGATCTGAAGTGAAAAATTCTAATACACAAATGTGGTAAATTAAAAATACTTTTCTTCCTAGGTCAAGTTATTAACAGATTAAACTGATCAAGGACAAATAATGAATTACTCTACACAAAAGTATAATTTTGTTTTATTCTACTGATTATTTTCTGAAAAAAATCAAGTTTGGGGGCGGCTAGGTGGCGCAGTGAGTAGAGTGCTGGCCCTGGAGTCAGAAGGACCTGAGTTCGGATCCGGCCTCAGACACTTAATGCACACACAAACAAAAACCTAGCCGTGTGACCTTGGGCAAGTTAACCCCAATTGCCCTCCAAAAAAAAAAAAAAAAAAAAAAGAAAAAAATCAAGTTTGTTCAGTTCTCAAACTGGGATTGAGAAATTTAATTAACCACTCAGTATTTTGTTTAGGGTATGCAACAAATAAAATAACTCTGTGTACAGGTTTTAAGTTATAAAGAGGTAAAAATGAGTAAAAATTTCTCACCTGAAAACAATTAGATGGAAATGACTAGCATTCTTCAGGGAGCAAAGTTATTATATACCACTACCATTTAGCATCTAAACTTTCTACTTATCTATAAAATGTAAGACAATTATAACCCACCCCCTTCTTACTTATTAAAAGCCTTCAGAGAAATTAGCACTTTCACTTAAGTTAGATATACTTTCATTTTAGACCTCTTTAAAACCAAAATTCAGGGGGGAAAATGTCTCATTACTAATATCTTCTCAAATATCACCCACTTTTAAAAACCAATATTTTCATCATTATATTTTTAAAAGTACGTTCCATTCTGTCACCAATAGCCATACTGGTGGAGAAAAAAAAATCTTAAATTCTACAAGTAAAACGATGACCAAAAAACCCCAAATAAATCCCTACCACCCACACCAAATACCTCTACCACAAAACTTCTTGGCTTCATCCATCATTCTCCCTTCCTTAGCATCAGTCTTTAATAAAGAGGTGACCTTTCTGGTCAGTAAGACCAGTTCCACTTGAAATTTATCCTTGATTCCTTTCTTTTCCTCTTCATCACATTAACCCTACAATCATCCTTTTTCTCTAATCTTCAATCTTTTTCCTTTTTACTGGTTCTTTCCCTGCTGCCTACAAATGTACCTATGTGTCCCTAAGCCTGAAAAGAAATACTCAAAAGAACCTATTATCCCATATTATCCCAGATATTGCCCCATATCTGTATTCCTTTTCAGAGGAAGGAAGGAAAGGAAAAAGGGAGGAAGGTAAATTGTCCCTTGCCCCTTACCACCAATTCATTTCATACTCACCCTTTGTAATGTGGCTTTCCAATCTCATTACTCCACTGAAACTGCACTCCTCCAGATACTAATGATCTCTAATTGCCATATTCGATGTTTCTTTCTTAATTGGTCTGTTTTTTCTCAAATCTCTCCCCTTTCCAATCTATCCTCCACAAAGCTGCCAAAGTAATTTCCAAAAGTACAGGTCTAACCATTTCACTTACCTTCTCAATAAGCCCTAGTAGCTCCTCCTATTACTTTTAGGATCAAAAAATAGAAGCTTTTAAAGTCCTTCCCAACCTGGTTCAAATATACCTTTCCAACATAAATTACTCCCCTTCCTACATATTATACTCCATTCAAATTGGCTTTCTTGCTCACACATGATACTCAATCTCTCAACTTCACAACATAGTACTGGCTGTCCCCCATTCTGGGAATGCACCCACTTCAACTTGACCTCTTAGAATCCCTTGTTTTCCTCAGAATTCTGCTCAAGCTTTACCTTCAACATGATGCTTTTCCTGATCCCAAATGCTAGTGCTCTCCTCTCAAAATATTTACTATAGATTTTGTACTTATGTTGTATATACTGATTGATGTACATCACATCTCCTCCAGTAAAGCAAGCCACTGGAAGACAGGAACTATTTCATTTTTGTCACTGTATACCTAGTACCTAGCATAGTGTCTAGTGACTATCACAAAGTACGAACTTTGAGGAATGTTTCAATTATTCATCTTGGTTGTTCATGCTTAAAGTAGAAAAGAAGCTCCCAACACAGAAAAGAAGGCATGCTACATAATGATTCTAGTCTTTCCCAAGTCAGATACAACTACAACAAAATCAGGGGCAGCTTTGCTTATTACATTAGTCATTAAAATCACTAGAAATTTTATAAATATTTTTATATAAGGAAATTAGAAGAGATTACAAAGTAAAAAAAAAAACACAAAACACTCTGCTGCCAGGTAACTCTAGAAACCTTTGGCTTTCCAAACAAAGATTTCTAACAATTACTAGTTAATTACCATATTTTTAAAAAGAGAAACCTACTTAATAACATTTTTTAATGGACATTTGAATAAGAAGCATCACAGACATACCAGCTGTGATCCTACATTTTATCCCTCATTGCTCTCATTTTCTCCTGATTCCCAGCAGAACAATACCTTTTAAACATGCTGTTTCCTAAAATTAAAACAGTATTTCTGGTTGTACAGATCCAGCCGTACTG
Source organism: Gymnobelideus leadbeateri (assembly GCA_011680675.1). Lineage (NCBI taxonomy): Eukaryota > Metazoa > Chordata > Mammalia > Diprotodontia > Petauridae > Gymnobelideus > Gymnobelideus leadbeateri. The sequence continues at coordinate 79,849 of WOXC01002934.1, read as the reverse complement.
GGCTAGCACTTATAGATACCTTTCTGGTCGCTTCCTCGACCAGTACCTCTCTGGTCATCTGCTGTGACCCTAGTCACCTCCACACCCTTCAGAGTTCCTGCTCCGGAATAGACAAAGGAGTCTGACACCGAGGTGTAGTGTAAAGCCTGTTGTTTATTCTCATTCACAACATCCTCCTCTCTTCCTCTTACCTGTTCCTTGTTCTCCTCCCCTCCCTCCTTTATCCCCTTTCCCCCACTCTGCTCAATACCCCGAAATCCTTGAACCTGTATAAGAGGACGTGGTTCACAGGGTAGAACATACGCCTCACGCACCTCTTGGACCCAGCCTGAGTTGCCCTGTCATTTGCCAGTGTCCAGATACTTCCTACTCCCCTTACTTCTTTTAAATCTGCAAATACCCATGAACTGTTTACTCTCTGACTTCTACTATTACAATCGATTCCTCTGTTTTTGTGTTGAATATCAAAAAATATTAATTTGTTCAACAAAAATTCATTATGGATCTACCATGTGTTGGCTTTGGTTGTAAAGACCTTGGAAGTCCCAACTCTGACACACACTAGCTATGACCTTGGGCATGTCACATTTCAGTGCCCCAATTCTCTAAGAATATAGGTTGCTAAGGGTTGATCTCTAAGGCTATAAGTTGGAGAAAGGGTGCTAAAGTGGTAGAGTTTCTTCACCAGGAATTTCCTTTACTGAAAAATTACAGGTCTTGTTCACAGGGTAACAATGACTATATCCAGTATCCCTTGAATTCCCACTTTCTGGAACCAATCTATCCCCTAGTCAACAAAAAATATAAGAATCTATTAACTCGTAATTCAAATAGTTTAATATTAATTCAGACTTTATTGTACCACAATAAACACTAGGCATCTGCCATGTCCAATGTGACTAAACCACTCCCCTCACCATACTGGTACTACTTATATTACACCTCAAATCCCAGTAAATAGAACTCTTGTCTTGTTCCCCTTATACCTAACCCTAGACTTGGTAACACTGTCCTTTGACCCAGTTCCCCCATCCCCCCAAAACATACCCCTGCCTGGTCCAATCTTCTTAAACCATGCCCCCGTCACTGTATTACTACCTATGTCAGACCTTCCTGACACCACCTGTCCACTTGGATTTTTATTTATTATTTACTGCCACATTCCCTGTACCTATTCAGACTTCCATACCAAAATCCATGCTGAGACCTTTCTGGAAAACAGGCTACGTTGCAGTGAGTCTATCTAATCACTAGGTCCCAACAAGTTCTGGCCTAATCTACCATTGAATCCCAGTACTGACACCATACTAGATGTTTTAGCCAGCTGCAAAGAGAACAGCTCCTGAGAAGAATATGATAAAGTAGTCTGAGGGTCAGCAAACTGTGGCTAGTTCACCAGCAGCTAAAAACGGAAAGTTGTATTATATTTTAAAATATAAAAATAATGTAAATAAATATAAGCAATGTTTTATTACATTTTAAAATGTAAAGACTATCTTTAGGCTCAGAAGCTGCACAAAAGCAGGCAGCAACCCAAATGTGGCCCAGGGGCCATAGTTAGTTGATCCCTAATATAGTAGAAGAGGTAAGACACATATACCTTAGACCGTGAGCTCCTTGAAAACATGGATTGCCTTTTGTCTTTCTTTGTATCCCAGTGCTAACCATGGTGCCTGGCACATAAAAGTTGTTTAATAAATATTTACTAGGGGCAGCTAGGTGGCAAAGTGAATAAAGCACGGGGCCTGGGGTCAGGAGGACCTGAGTTCAAATGTGACCTCAGATACCTGACACACTTACTAGCTGTGTGACCTTGGGCAAGTCTTTACCCCAACTGCCTTGCCTTCCCCCCTCCAAAATAAATAAGTGAATGTTTGCTGACTAAATAAACGACAAAATGGGATAAGAGACATGACAGATTGTTGCACAGCCAAAAAAACTTTAAATTGTTGCAAAGCTTTCCAAAAAGTCTAGCCTCTGCAGTTCAAAACATTCCTGTTAATACTACATATATAGCTATGTTTACAATTTAGAATTTTTATAACTGCAAAGATTAACCTTCAGTGGCATGTGAATTAGTAGGGATAAAATAACAATGAAATGTACCACCTTATCCACACTTTTCAACTCCTACTATCTTTAAAAATGTTAATGTCCTTTTGCTGCAAGTCTTTTTTTTTTTTTACATGACTTGGCACTGAGTTCATAAGATTTTGACATTATTCTTTGATTCTTCAATGGATATTAAGCATACCTTTGACAGAGTCCATTTTTCTAAATGTAGCTTTCATTACAGTCCAAAGTTCTCATTTGAGTTTAAATCAGCTGAGTTCCCCAGGTCACTGAAACATGCTGAGCTTCAACTCTTGAATAGACTTCTTAACCTTCTGTGATGCATGGAATTGTATAAGGTTATGTTGTAGTATTCCACCTACATTTGGGAATCTCTGTTATCCTGGAATAATTCTGCTTCTCAGTCTATCAATATTATTTACCCAAGCTCATCATTCCCTAAAAGGGATAAGACTTCCAAGCCCACTGAAAGTTTAAAAAAAAAATCACTAAAATATTTTTGGAGGCAGACTTTTTATAGATCATATAGGCTCACTTGGAATCATTTTGACAATAATTTTGGTATTGCCCTGAATAAGAAATTAAGTTTGATAACTGTTAACCTTTTCCCAATATTCAGTAGCTCAATCTCTGTACATATTGTACTGCCTATAATAAGAGGTTTTTTCTTCATAGAAATAGTTAGCATCTGTTTTTAACTGTTTCTGCTTATTCTTCTAACTGCAAGCAACCTAGGTGAGCACTATAGAAGAATCAATAATAATCCCACCAGATGCCAATGAAGGTCTCTGTTTATATTCTGAGGATTAATTAGGCTATTATGCAGCAACAGTCCATCAGTTCTTAGAGTTGTTTTTCTTCTTGTTAATCGAACTTTGCTTTGTGCTTTGATGGGAATGAATGATGTTTGAAACCCCTGATTTCATACCAAAAGCCTCTCCTGTTATCTCTATAATTCAATGAAGTATGCTCTTTAAGAGCTACAACTTCTGCACATTTCCTTGGAGTAATATTCTTAAAAACCACAGAATTAAAAACACAACAAATAACAACGAAATAGGTGCATATGACACAAACCTAACATTTAGCTGATATGAGAACTAAAGGCAGGGAAACCATCTTAATCCAGTTTTACCTGGAGAGAAACTAGGAATAATGGGTGAAATGAGTGAATAAGTAAGAGGTGCAGAGGGAAATGTGGGCCTGATGTAAGGTAAAAATTTCCAAACAATTAGAGCTATACCAAAGCCAAATGGGCTGCCTCAGAAGAAATGAGATCCCTCTCTTGCAAAGACGGAAGGCCCATTTGGCAGATGTGTTGTAGATGGAATTCTTTTTTAGGTCTGGGCTGGCCTAGATAGCTAATGAAATCCCGTTCCTCTAAAACTGAGTATTTCTGAAGTCTCTCCCCAATACCCATCCAGCTCTTGATCAGACACCTGTTCCTATCTTACTTCTGTTTCCTAATTACCCAAACTCAAAACCTTAATCATCTGTGACTTCTACTCATCTAATTTCCAATCATCTAAGCCCTATTTATTCAATCTTAGAAATGTCTTGAATTCACTGTCTTTTCTATTCCCCGTTACTACCTTACTTAAGGCCCTCAATACCTTTCATCTGTACAATTATATAGCCTGTAGTCAGTCTTTGGCCATAAAAACTGTTCTCCAAATTAACAACAGATTAACATCTGTAAAGTATTCCCATGATTGCCTAGGAATTCACAGAAAGAAAAAAAAAACCTCCCAGAAGGAGATTAATAATATTCACAGACTCAGATTTCAATAGACAAAATGCACAGCATGACTTTATAATTACAACAAAGAACTGGTAGATGTGATTCATGACTGGAATACTTTATTCAAAAAGAAAGAATTATATAAAAAGAAGGAAAAGAAAAGGGAATAAGTAGGTGCTGTTATCATTCCCACTTTACAGCTGAAGAAATAGAAAATAGAGGCTGAGAGAGGTTAAGTGACTTGTCCGGGTCACACTCACTGCTAGTAAATGTCAGAGGCCAAATGTGAACTCAGATCTTCCCGACTCAAGGACTCTTATACTCTATCAATTGTACCACCTGTAATGGAAATGCAGATTTGAAGATCTTTCCAGCCCCTAGGCCCTTTGATTGGCTTAAGAGACTCTGAGAACCTTCTTTAATTTGAAAATATACTCTGCCCTGTTATAGGCTGAATGTGGTCACATGGAGCCTGTGGCAGGAGGCTTGGTTTTCAGGAATGATCACACCTTGATGCTGTGTGATTGGGCAGTGGGTCAAGAGGGTGGTTACATTCTCTGAGCCAGGAGAAGGCTATATAAGCCTGGATGGGAGGCTTTGCTTTGGGGCTCACTTTGAGAAGTGTTGTGTGATTTGACCAGATGAGACTCTGGGAAGCTGTTGAGAGCCCCCCGGCTTTGAAAACCCAGATGTCGATGCTTCCCTTTCTGGTAACTGTGATTTTGGTATTGATAATGGTTGGACAGTTTGGAAGCCTGTCTGTTTGATCTGGCTGTATACTCTGAAGCTCGGGGTGCTGACCTTTTTCCCCTGAACTAAGTGATACATGTTTTGTTTGATTAAAGTAAGCTTGTTAACCCATTTTAAATTGCTTTCCTTTTGAAAAGCAAATCTAAGAACCTGTGTTGGCAGTCACCCTGGGGATGTTGGGGTGCTTGCTGCTACACCACCTCACACTGCCTAGGGGGCATCTTATCAAGAACATATTTTGTATATGAAAACCCAGGAGGAAATATGTTAGAGAGAACTTCTGGGTAGAGATAATATTGTAAGATATAGGTTATTGTCCTGAAGTGTATTACAGACCACCTGCACAAAAGGAGGAACTAGATGATGGGTTCCTAAAGCAGACAGGAAAGAGAAATGGAGAATTTCAACTCTCTGGATATGTGAAGAGGCTCTCTCTACTAAAGGCAGAGAATCTGATAATTTCACCTTTCAATAGGTAGTACCTGTCAGTGTCCACTTCTCTCCAGAGTCTCTTAGTAGCTGCATCTAATTCCATAGCTTCCAACATTACTTTAACATAGGTAACTCCCAAATCTATATGTACCACTGCTCTCCTGAGTGCCAGACCCACATTTTCCCGCTATCTACTAGATATAATCCCCTGAATGTATCTCAAACCTGGAGTCCAACTGCTACATTTTACAAATGAAGCTGAAACCCAGAGCTCTTAGATGATTATTCTAGGTCCTCAATACATCCTTGTAAGAGTCTTCTAATCAGGCTCCCTGACACCAATCTTGTCTCCAACTCAATTCCAAATAGATTAAAAGGTGGAACTTAGTAAAAATACTACCACTAATAATCAATCATTATTTACTAGGCAATTTATAATGCAAAATAAAATTTGGGGGACAAGGAGCACTACACTTTTTGATTTTATGTTAATGCAATGAGGCCTCTAACTCATTTTTCCTATCACTTGTAGTTTAAATTCCCTTAAATTTAAACCATCACATACCTCAAATGCTCAGAAGCCACCAATGACTTCTTGTAAACTACCAAATAAAATAAAATTTTAGTCCAGTCTTCAAGATATTTCATATTCTAAGTTTAAAATGCCTCTGTAGCTTTATCTTATACTACTTTTCATATACCCTATGCTCTAACCAAAGTGGCCTACTCGTTAATATATTCCCTTCTTTCTTGTTTTATGTTGCTTGCCTAAAGGCCTTCCCCTTCATAACCCTTTAACTCTCAACCTTTTGAAATGCTGCATTTGAGTACTACATGTCCTATTTCCCCATTTAACCTGTAAGTAGATATTAAATTAACATCCATTGAACTGAATGTATAAAGTGAATTAGATAATGAATTTTGCCACAACTCCTGTAGAGAATAAAATTTAAGTTGAAGAACTGCTATCTAAGGTAATACTGTGATGAAAAGAGAGCTAACCTTAAACCCATGACCTGAGTTCAAGTCCTGCCTCTGAAACTTACCAAAGTATAACTATGGACAAGTCATTTAACTTCTTAGTGCCCCAGAAAATTCTAAAACTATACGTTGCAGAGAAGTTACTGATCTGCATTATTGGTTGTTTTTTTGGTACTCGTGTTTTTATTTTTTTTAAACAAATGCTTTACTAACTTCTGGTTTACATCATTCATTTCCGCCAGATTTTAATTGTAACTCAAAATCTGATCTGCATTGTTAAAGGAGTTTTTCACAAAAAATTCCATAGGCTAATAAGATCCCAAGTTTTTTTTAAAGACTTACATTTTAAAAATCCGATCAAGCATCATAAATTAATTTACATAGATAAGATAGATACACATACACATATATATGTACACATACATACATATACACAAACAAATGATTAAGAAAATTCTTAGCTATCCCAGAATACATGAATCATATCTAGATACAATTTAGAACATCTAAATACATCTTGCTTTCTGTCTTTAAAAAACTATAAATAAATATGATCACAATTGAGATAGGAAGATCAATATGAACTTACTTGTCCTTCCAACATTTCTCTTGGAAGTCCTGTCCTTTCTTGTTCTGAACTGTTAGTTCTTCTTATAGAAAGACTATGCGATTTGCGTTTCTGCTTTGCCTGGCGAGCAGTTGCACAACTTCCACTTTCTGTGGGCATTACTTCTAGAAAATAATGTCCTGGTTTCTCCTGCAATGTGCTAAAAAAAAAAAAAATGAAAGTTTTCTTTCTGCTTTTTTTTAAGACAATAAAGCACTATCAAAAAAATTTAATCAAATCAGGTATGATTTTTTGCAAGTATTCTCACTGAATAGAACACAGATATAGAGTCTTAAGACAACCATGACCAAACCACACCAATATCTCTACCAAGAAAACCCCAAAAGGAGTCATGAAGAGTTGGACATGACTGAAAACAATTAAATGAATGGCACAGATGAGATTCACATTTAGTTCCTATGACTCTAAATTCAGCAAACTTTCCACTGTTACATACTTTTTTGGAATGATTTTATCAATTTAGGGTATTTTAATTCCTAGTACTGAAAACCCTCCTGTGATGAAGGTCAGTAATTCAGTTATAAACAGAGGTTTCTTGAGTATTTTCACACTGTTAGTATGTCTCAGGAGGCAGGACTTGAACCCAGGTCTTCCTGATTCCAAAGTCTGCTTCTTACCTACCAGAACATGACTCTTCTCACACTCAAAAATATCCTAATTTGAGGTTAGAAGAACCCCCTAAATTCCCAGAAGACCCACTAAAACATAACAGCATAATCAAAGACCCAGGAATTTAAAGGGGAAATTGGGAGACTTGGAGTGTTATTCAGTTGCTTCATGTCCAGCTCTTGGTTGCCTCATTTGGAGTTTTCTTGGCAGAGATACCAGAGTGGTTTGTCATTTACTTCTCTAGAGCATTTTACAGATGAAGAAACTGAGGCAAACAGGGTTAAGTGACATGCCCAGGGTCACATAGTTAATAAGTGTCTGAAGTCAGATCTGAACTCAAAAAGATGACTCTTTCTGACTCCAGGCTTGGTACTCTAACCACTATACCACCTCAAACCTAAGGGTGAAGAAGTCTTCTCTTTTTCTCTTATTTGGCTCCAAATACTTTTTGTTAATTTCTTGTTTAATAGACATCAAGTCTTGTCTTCTCTAAAAGTTATATTATACCTCTATTAAATTGATTTATTTTTCTTATGGAGTTCATTATAATTAACTTTTTTTGACAGAAGAAATTGGAGGTAGAGACAGTAGCTAAGGAGCAGAAAAGAGTATCACTCAACTCAGTCAACAAACATTTAATAAGTGTTTAACATATGCCAGGCACTGTGCTCAGTGTTGAGGATACAAAGAAGTCTCTGCTCTCAAGGAGCTCACATATGGAAAGATTATATAAAAATCATTATGTAGCTAGAGGACAGAAATGCACACAGAGTGAAGGTATCTCATACTGAAGGCAGTAGGAGGAAAAGATTCCTGCATTTGGTGAGATTTAACCTTAGTCTGGAAGAAAACCAAGAAAGCCAAAAGGGAGTACATTATGGACAAGTGGGGCAGTCAATGCAAATGCACAGAGATGGGAGGTGAAATATGATGTGTGAAGAAGAGTAAGGAGTGAAGTGACACTAGATGGAGTGTAAGGAGGGGAGTAAAGTGGAAGAAGACTAGAAAGGTAAGAAGAGACAAATTGTGAAGGCCTTCAAATGACAAGGACAGGATTTTATATTTGATTCCTAAAAAGGAATGACAGGAGCTGTATTTTGGGCCCTCTGGGCTTAGAGTGAATGTCAAGGACAACTTTCTCTTTGGAACAGCAACCTTGAGGGTCTTCCCCTCCCACTTGAATTTTTTTTCTTTTTTTCTAATTAAAGGGGCCATCCCAAGACTCACTTCTTAAAGAGGTCTATACACTGAATGGGCATTACCTCACTCTTAGTAAGCACCTGATAAAGCCTTAGCCTAAAAGGGCCAGATCTCCCATTGCATCCTGAGTCATCTCCAGTCATCCTAATGAATATCTGGTCACTGGATCCAGATGGCTCTGGAGGAGAAAGTGATGCTGGTGACCTTGCACAGCCCTCCCACACTCAAATCAAAGTCAGCTGCAACTCATGTCATCATTTGCCTGATGCCATGGTCCTCTTAGAAAAAGGACAAACACAACAACATAACAACAACTGAAATACCTATTCGAAAGAACTAGGAGTCAAGGAGTTAGGAAAAGAATAAGAAGTAAAAGCAATCTTGATGAAAAAGTATTAAATTTATACTAACAATTTTGGTAATAAAGAATATGAAGGAGAATCAAAAGGAGAACAGCTTAACAAACTGTGGTAGAGATAATAGGTTCTATTGGACATGGCAGAGACAGGTGTCATTGGGAAGATATAGTGATACTTTTTTAAAGCATTAACAAAATATTTTTAAAGACACAACCAAAATCATCCAGACTCATTTGCAGCATGCCACTGAGTCATAGCAACAATATTCACTGAAGAACATTGTTTTATAAGTTTTCTAAAAGAGGAGATTTCATAACTCCCACTATCTCCACAGCAGGTGGAGGTGAGATCCATACATACACCATACTTCTCTACCTACTAAGTACAAACTCACAAAGGTTGGCAAAACAGAAGTATATTTAAGTAGTTAAAGGAATATAATGTCACACAACCCACTATTCCAAATAGGACAGAACATTTTCAGTGATACCTCAATATACTCACAATGGAGTCAGCTTTCTAGATAAAATTCTTAGTTCTAATTCTATAAGGTTACATTGGACTCCCAATTCTCCTTTAAGAAAATACATCCAGGGGTGGCTAGGTGGCCCAGTGAATAGAGCACTGGCCCTGGAAGGAAGATCTGAGTTCAAATGTTCAAATTAGACGCTTAATACTTACTAGCCATGTAACCCTGCGCAGGTCACTTAATCCCAACTGCCCCTCAAAAAAAAAGATACATCCAAAGTTATTAAATATCTAGAAGTTTCTAAATTTTCTCAAGGCCTTGTTAAAAAATGTAACTTTATCAAGCTCTATAAAAACACTTCTGTAACAAATGGTAGCCTTTACTGACATCAGAAAGGCCCTATGACAACACTATTGAGGTTTCAAGTACATAAGAAACTCTATAATACAATGTATCATGCACTCGTGGGTTTTATATTTGAATTTTTCCTCTACTACTTTATTTTTTATTATAGTTATTTAATTAAGAATATAAATCACCAATTACAGAAATATTGCAAACAAATCTGAATTATTTTACAATCACTGTCTACTTTTTGTTTATAAATAAGCAACTTCCACTGGGGAAAGAAACCAGTCTAAACAATTATTTGGTATATAATAAAAATAAGAGCAAACTGACATTTATATAGCACTTTAAAGTGTGCAGATCACTTGATACACATATATCATCTCATTTCATCTAATCACAAACAAGTAGATACAAAAAAAAAGTAGTCTGACTAAATTTTTACTTTTCAACAGTTTATAACATTACTAAACTAAACCAAATAAAGAACATGGTTTAGCTACACACTAGAAAACAAAAATCTTAACTGAAATCCCAACTCCTACTTTGACTATAATATTTCCAAGTAAACAAACACTCAATGGTTTCACTCTCTGCTGTTTATTACCTATCAATTTTTATATTTAAAAGGCCAAAACTAGCCCCTTGGAAGGTTTGTTTTTATTTAAGTGTGCCAAGTTTCTATGACTACTTTCTAAAGCACACTAAAACCCAGGAAGCTTATTCTTTTAATATAAAAATATGTGGATATTTTTTTACAACAATCACATGTTTAAACCAGTTTTAGACTCTATTAAAGCATACAGACTACACAACTGACTTCAATTATAAAATAAATTTGCAATGTATATCTAAAAATGGCTTCACCCCAGCCCTTTGAGAAAGCATGTTTCAGCATAAAACTATGTGGATTACCATTACTTGATATTTAAAATGTCTGCAAGATACTTCAAATACCATGAAGTAAAATATGATTATCATTTGATTCAGTCTCCCACAGTACAAGGTAAGTCAAATCAGATATCCGATATAGACAGACAGACAGACAGATAGATAGATAGATAGCTCCAAATTAAACTGAGAAAATTTGGTAAAGAAGGTATTAACCTGTTTTCATCACCAATACTTAAAACACAGTTTTACATTCTGCTGCACTATTAAAGACACAAGAAGTTTTAAGACCTGCTCCTTTTTTTCCCTAGGTATGCACCAGTGATGTTATCAGGATGGGGAAATTCCAGGTTTAGAAAACTTTCACAAATTCAGATTATCAATTCATCTTTAACTTAAGTATAGCTTTAAAAAGTTGCCTGGAAGGCACAGAGAGGTCAGTTGCCTTTGTAGGCTTCAGTATATTAAACCATAAACTTTATAACCCTTAATATAGGAATAAAAAAAGAAAATTAATACTGTGTGATTTTAATGACTAAACTTGGTCCCAAAAAGGAATTGGGAAAAATGAACTTACCTCCCTCTTTACAGAGGTTTGAAATAGGTTTGAAATACTGTGTATATTGTCAAGTGTGGTTGATATGTTGGTTAGTTGTGCTGAACTGCTTCCCCCTCCCCACTTTTAAACAAAAATCTTTTTTACAAGGGATTACTTGCTGAGCAAGAGAAGAACATCATATATTCAGAAATAAAGATGTGATAAAAATAAAATTAAGATTTTTTAAAAAAATAAAGTTCAAGAAAAAAGTAAAATATGCTTTGGAACATCAATTTTCTAAATGGATAGTTTTGCCATGTTTAGTATACGCATAGCCACAGATATTAAAGAACATTGATATCTTTTTACTTCTGGACACTCTCTTTTAGGTTTTCAAGTCACTAATCTCTCCTTAGTTCTCCTATCTGACCATTCCTCAACTGCCTATTCACCTACATAAGGCCTACAAACCATTGGATGTCCCCCTAAGGGTCTGCCATTAGTCTTCTTCTATCTCCATAATGATCTCTGATCTCATCAGCTCATGGATTTAATCACCAACTCCCAGATTATCCCAGATCTGTATGCCTAGTCCTAATCTCTCTTCTGAGTTTCAGTCCCACAGCACCAACTACTTCTTTGACATCCCAAGACATCTTTAACTCAACATGTTCAAAACAGAACTCGTTATTTTTCCCCAAAAATATCTATCCTCTTCCAAATTTCCCTCTTACCATCAAAGGTGCCACACCATGCTACAAATCACCCAATCTCACAACTTTAGTCATTCTCAACTCATCTCTCATACTCACTCCACATATCCAATCTCTTGCCAAACTTGTCACTTTTACAGAGAAGCTCCCCAACATCTCTGGATTATCTCTCTACTTCAAGTCTCAACCAAATCCAATCTGTCCTCTACTTAGCTGCCAAAATAATTTTCCTAAAATGCAGTTGACCATGTAACCTAGTGTCATTCCCTTAGTCTCTCAAATAACTCGAGCAACTTCATAAAGTTCTATCTAGTATGAAATTCTCTATTTGTTAGAGAACTTCAAAACCTAGTCCCTTCCTTTCTAGTTTCTTTACACTTTACTTCCCCTGTTCCCACATACTACATGATCTAGCAATGCTTCCCATATGATACTCTCCCAACTCCATGCCTTTGCATTGTCTGCCATGCCTAGAATGGCTTCATCTCTGCCTACAGGTTTCCTTTAAGACTCAGCTTAAATCTCACCTTCTACTGAAGGCCTTTCTCCTTCTATCCCATCCCTGCCCCCTCTCACTGATAATGCTTTCCTTCTGGGACTACCTTCCATTCAAGTCAGTATTTATCATGTATGCACAAACTTTTTTTATAAGGTTTCCATTAGAATATGAGCTCCTTGAGGATTGGGATATTTTTTGCCTTTTTCTGTACCCTCAGTGCCTATCACATAGTAAATACTTAACAAATGCTTACTGAAAAAACTTTTCATTAAAATTATATACTACAGAAATATCTCATTAAAAGAAGCAATGCTGTATAACAGAAAATTAACAGGGAATAAGGATCAAAAGGCCTGGCCTGAGTTTAAAAACATACTGCAAACTCTGTAAGCTTGGGTAAGTTACTGGTTTCCTCATCTATAAAATGAGAATAATAATATTAGAACTATGTAGCTCGCAAGGTTGTTGCCAGAATCAGTGGAAATAATTTGGGTAAAGTACATATGAACCATAAAGTGCTATGTAAAGCTTTAAAAAAGGAGCAACTCTTATTTAAGATGGATCATACCAAATAAATTCTGATTAGATGTCTTTTTCCCTGATTAAAAAGTTGGGGAATATAGTTAGTGGACTTGATCTGGATGATGATCAAGGAGAGGAGACTGCAAAAGACCAGTCAGAGAGGTAGAAGGAGAAAATAATGTCATGAAAACCAAAAGAAAATATAAAGGAGAAAGGAAATGACTGACAGTGTCCAAGATTGTCCAAGGCCAAAAAGGACTAGGATTGGAAAAAAGCCATTATATATAGCAACTAAGAGATTACTGGTAACTTTAGAGAAAATAGTTTCAGGTGAATGACTAGAAGCCAAACTGTAGAGAAATAAGAAGAATCAGAGGAATGGAGGAAATAATTGTAAATAACCCTGTCAAGGAGATTAGCCATGAAAGGTAAGAGAGACATAGGTCAATAGCTAACAGGACAGACTAATCAAATTTAGGGTTTCTGGAGAATGAGGGAAGCTATGGGCATGTTTGTAATCAGTAGAAAAGCTAGCAAAGACATGCCAGAGCATTACTTCCTTTTGCGGGTTGGTGAGGAGTGAGGCGGCAGCATCGTGAAGGCCTTGAGCACCCTGAGAGAGTACGAGGTAGTTGAGCACTGCCTGCCCACTCCCAAGAGCCTGGTGCCACCTCTTTATCAGATGTAGATCATTGCTCCTAATCATGTCATAGCAAAGTCCCGATTCTGGTACTTTATTTCCTAGCTGAAAAAGATGAAGAACTCTTCTGGAGAAATCATATACTGCGGACAGGTCTTTGAAAAATCCCCTCTTAGAGTGGAATAACTTTGGCATTTGCTGCACTACAATTCCAGGAATAGGAACCACAACATGTATAGGGAGTACAAGGACCTGACCACTGCTGGTGTCATCACTCAGTGCTACCGGGATGTGGGAGCCCATCCCAGAGCCCAGGCCCACTCCACCCACATCATGAAAGTAGAAGAAATTCCTGCCAGAAAATGCCACCAGCCCTCAGTCAAGAAGTTTCATGACTCCAAAATTAAATTCCCTCTGCCCCACAGAGTTCTTCCTCGACAGCACAAGCCACACTTTACTACCAACAGGCTCAACACCTTCTAAGCTTAGAGACAAGGAGGCCCCTGTTCTATTCGATCTGCTTAAATAAATTTCTCAGTTGGAAACACAGAAAAAAAAAAAGCTAGCATAAAGACAGAGACTGAATATTAGTGAAAGAGTGGGAATGAAAGCAGAAACAAGTGGATTTGTACAAGGGTACAAGCAGAAAAATTCACTTTAGCAAGGAGGAAGATCTTCTTATACTCTATGAAAGACAAGAACGAGAAAAGAATATCTCTTAAAGACTACTAAAGTTTAAAAGAATTGAAGAAATCGGTGCGGCTAGGTGGCGCAGTGAATAGAGCGCCAGCCCTGGAGTCAGAAGGAAGACATTTAATCCACACAAACAAAAACCTAGCCGTGTAACCTTGGGCAAGTTACTTAACCCCAATTGCCCTAAAGGGGCGGCTAGGTGGCGCAGTGAGTAAGAGCGCCAGCCTAGGAGTTGGGATGACCCGAGATCAAATCCGGCCTCAGAAAATGAGCACCCACACACAAATAATGACTAGCCGTGTAACCTTGAGCAAGTTACTTAACCCCAATTGCTTTAAAAAAAAAAAAAGAATTGAAGAAATGTAATAGAGTTTTGAAGTGCCATAATTGGGCTCAAAAACCGGTCCTGTTATTTGCCATCTGTGATATAGGCAAATCATTGAATGTCTCTGGGCCTCAGTCACCTTATCTGTAAGATAAGGAAATTGGATTAAATTATCTCTAGGGTCATTAAATACAATGAAGGAAAGAGATAATGCTCATATTGAATGACACTACTTTTTTTTTTTCAGTTAAGTTAGGAAGCAGAGGCAAATTAGCAAACATAAGCAAATAGGAGATCTTAAGGAAAAGTAAGTATCTGAAACAATGGTTTTAAGAAGTCCTGAGATGGGTTAAAAAGAGCTCTATACAATTATGAAGATCCATTTGAAAGTGTAGGTATGACTTTCTATGTAGGCAAGAAAAGTTCATGCTTGCCAATACTCCATAATAAGACATGAAAGTTGACCCAGAGTCCAATTTAGAATTCTGGGCAATAAGACTGTTGATTTTTAAAACTCTTCCCAAGATACAGTAGACAGCAGACACTGACTAAAATTCATGACAGTCAGAGAGTAACATAATAAACAGTTAAACTATAAAAATGAATTATTATAAAGCATAACAGTTTAGAGCCCTTTTGCATAGGGTAAATGCCCTATACACTTTCTTTGAAAACTATGATAACAGCACAGAACTAAGGCAAAATGGTGTAATTCAAAAGAGCACAAGTTTTAGAGTCCATGAATATAGGTTCAAATCCCATGAAGCTCTATCAGTTACTACCTAAGTGACAGAAGCTGAATAATTAACTTATCTAGGCCTCTTTTTCCTCACCTTTACCTTTAGATAAGAGACTTAGATTAGGTGAACTTAGTCTGGCTCCCCTCCAGCTCTAAATTTATGATCCTATGTTCATTTTTATGATTCTGACACAACAAGGGAAAGAAAAAAATTGCTTAAAAAGGCAAGAAATAAAAATCCCATGCAAAGAGGTTCATGTAAAAATTGTTAAAAAGATAAATTTCAATTACTCAAAAAATGTATCCATGTAAAACAATTCCCCAACAATAACAGAAAAAAGTAACGCCACTGTCCAGGACATTCAAATCCAAATGACCTAATAACCAAATCAGGAAAAACAGTTAACAACATCATCAAGTAGAAGATTGTTTTAAATAAGATGCTTGGCCTTTAGAAATTTATCAATACCTATAATTAAATAATGTGTTCATAGTTCCACAAAGTATACTTTAATTTCTATGTTACACGTTTCACAACAGAGTCCTCTATGTCTTACTGACACCTGATATGACTCTTTTTCATAGAATGAAACCTTAATTCATGAAGTCTGTGTTTAGTAGATTGCTGTTTAGTTTTGATCATTAACACATATGAGTACAAGATTAAAAATCCTTCTTTTTGTTTTATTGCTCTGGTTAAGATCTACCAAAGCCACAGAGTACCAAATTCAAAACCCACACAAAAATTCTTTGTTATGTAAAACTCTAATTACTTTACTCAACTATGTCTATATTGACAATGAGCTGTAACAACTGTGATGAAAAACAACATTCAAATTTATTTCTGCCAAAGGCAGGTTACAAAAGTTTTTTATTTTACCTTCAGGATACCAAATTAAGAGAAGCCAGAAAATCCAGAATCAAGTATTTTTGAAGCACAAGAAGAACCTCTGATAATAATTAACATGTAATACAAGTACAAAAGAGTATCACATTTTTATTCGTGTTCACTTACAGCTTTATAAATGTACCAATAACATGCATGGTATACACAATCAAGACATCTGAAAAAATTATTAAAAAAAGTATAATGAATAATTTTTTGTATACCCTGAAAATACCTGGAGTCAAAAGATCTGGTTTCAAAACCCAACTTTACTACTTTTTACCGACGGGATTCTGAATGGTGTTTACCTTCTCGATACCTACTTTCTCATCTGTAAAATGACAGTTGGACTGAAGAGGTTCAAAAATCCCTTCTAGCACAAAGCTATAATGCTTTGATTTTCCCTTCCATGATTTTTATCCTGATTTTATCCTGATTTATCTCAAGTTTATCTTTCCTCCATGTTGTGATATTCAACTGAAATTTCATTTCAAATAAGACATATGCAATAAACAATTCAAATCTCCAAAATACTAAAAACATTGAGATTCATCAATGAAAAAATGTTTATACAGAGTGAAACAAATTTTACCTATTCTTGCATAGTTAATTTTGCTTAACTTTAAAATATATAAGCAGTTAAATCATATACAAGTACAAAAAAAGATCAAATTAATAAAAGAGGGGAGGAAAAATAAGCAAAAGAATCACAAAAAAGTGGCTACAAATAATGGTAACTACCCTAATTACTCAACAAACGTTAAAAGAAATAAAGACTTTGTGAATTTTGTCAAGATAATTTTCAAAATTTATATATATATACATACTTATACACACACACACACACACACACACACACACACACACACGACATTTCTTTTAAAAAGGAAAACAGAAATGGAGAAAGGAAGATGGGACAGGAACAAAGGAGGAGATAAGATTAATTGGATTTTAGAGATAGAGATAAAAAGACAGATGACTCTTTATTAAGTACTCAGTGCCAGAAACAAATTTTAAGTGCTATGGGATAAAAACTCAGACAAACAAAACAGACCCTAACCTCAAGGAGGTTGCATTCTAATAGGGGAAGACAATACATAATGAAATACTAAAAAATGAGGAGGGCCAGAATGACTGTGTACAAATGCCCAGCCCAGTTAAAAATAAGACCAAAGCTCATCCAGGGGCAAATCCCAAAGTTCCAACAGGAAGGAAGAAGAAAAGGATGGCTCCAGTAGAGACAGCAGGATATAGAAATGGTCAGAAAGTACCAAGGAGGCTGGGTTCCAGACAATATAAATTCAAAGTTTCAATTTAATGCAATAATAAGGTTGTAAAAGAAACTAAAGATAAAATCACACACTTAAAATACAGTTATCAACTAAAGTAAAACAAAGCCTAATCCAGAGGTTCCCAAGGTGGGCAATACCACCCCCCGAGGGGCACTGGAACATTCCAGGGGGGCAGTAGTAGCCTCAGATGCAATTGGGAGATTTTAAATAAAAATAAGGAGCCAGTGGAAGCATAAGGAAAGAAAATTTTGAAAAAACATTTATACATGTTTCATCTGTTGTGTAACAGAATTAAAATCATAGTGATTACATTATTTTCCAAATAAACACACAAAATGCAAGTTATAACTGATCAGTGTCAAGTCCCCCCAGGGGGTCTTAACAAGCAAGTGCTGGCAAGCAAGCATATAACCATCATAGGGAAGTCTAGCATGCACTGGCAGGAATATGTGCATGTAATGACTTTTTACAACATGATACTACATAGTTACATGATGCAATTTTTAAAACTTCAATGTTGGAAAAAAGCCATACATTTATAATAAACTGTTAAATTTAGGATATTTTGTTTTTTTAAAAATATATTTTGTATTTTTGAAATTATGCAAATTTTAAAAACCTGTTAAAGTGTTAAAGCTGGGGGGGAGGGGTAATGGAATAAATTTTTTTAAGGGGGCAGTAGGTCAAATAATTTTAGAAACTTCTGTCCTAAACTATAAGTTCAGGAAAGAAAGTTACTAAATCAAAAATAAGCCACTACACTAAAAATAAAAGAGCTGTATGAATCAATGTAACTTGTTAACAATAACGGACATAAAACAAATTTTCTGTTTTCTACTGTTAAAATAAAAACCCCATGTGAAGTGCTAAAATGGAAGAAACTCCAGGTCCCAAAGGGGGACCTGGAATGATCCATAAGTCTGATCACAGTTTACAAAGATTATAATTGCATTTGTTGCCTATGAAGAAGAAATGTGCAAGCTGGACCAGGGAGTCAATGTTCCCATCTGCTCAAAGCAAAGTTGGAAGGAGTGAGGTATTTATACATAAGGCAGGTGGGAAGGGCTTTGGTAGGGGAGTTTAGAAGATATCGGTCAATACAAAAAGCAGAATGTTTGCTGCTCTTAAGATTAAGTCAGGAACTAAAATTTTTGCTTTTCACTCTGAGCTAGTCAAGATGGGTTTCTGCAATTGCAGGCATCTCTGAGTTCAGCAAAAGTTCACTTCCCAAAGGATCACTGGTATGTCAAGAAGTCCTGGGCATCAGAAGTCCTCCTGACTTGCTAATTATTATGCTACCCCATTGTCTGGTTCCCCTGTGGAAAAGGGAAGCTCTAAGTCTAGTATATTTGATCAGTTAGTACAAGCATTACAGAGTCCATGTTCACGATACAAGTAAAGAACTTTATTTCACAAATCTGTTATTCAAAATTTCATTCTAAAGTATAAAAGGATTAATTCAACTTATAATCCTTTTTTAAAAATCACACAATTAGAGGAAGTCCAAGAATACAACTTACAATTAAGCATCATGCTCCCACCCTTCCTCTTCTGCCAAAAAAGACTAGCAAATTTCTAAAAACAAGTCACCAGAGATAATAGCAATATAGACCCACAGATCACCACAGTTCTGTTAAGTATCAAGAGATGGCTTCAGAAAGTTAAATTCCCACTAAACTGAGCACTCACTATTATCTAGAAATTCTTTTATTCTTCCAAGGTTGACGATCACCCTTTCCAAGCCTTATTTTCTCTCTTTAGGGTTCCCAATTCACCCCCTAACCCCTTCTCAGGAGAAATCCTACTTCAGAGAAAACAGAAGCCTTCCAGTACTAGAACCCTCTTCTTCCCTAGTCCACACATCAAAAATCTTTCTATATCATGTCCCCTATTTTCTCATCTTTTCCTTCAGTCTCTGGTGAAAAGAAGACCCTTCTGGAGAAAATTCTGAGATGATAGCAGAATAGGTCAGAAAATTCCAAGCTCTCCAGATTTCCCCCACAAACAAGACAAAATAACACCTCAGGTCTAACAAACAAGAGTTGGGCCAGAACAGTGGGCCTTAGGCAACAACCAGAGAAGATGAGAGATCTGATGACAAAGAAGAATAAACAGCTGCAGGGACATAGCAATGCATTCTTTCTGAATCTTTTCTTATTTTGCACTTATGTTTTCATATTTAACTTTATATAATGTTTCTTTTTCTTTTCTTGCCATGTATTTAAATTTTAATATTTTTAGTTCCCCTTGTACATTTTGGTATTTAAGTTTAAATTTTTTTTTTTTAATTTTGGAGGAAAAAAGAAAAGGTCCATCTCTTTGCCAAAACCAAAGTTGTTACTGATACTCTTGATTTTATCCCCTCCTGTCTCTTTCAAAGGCTAGCCCCCTCATTCATTCCCTTTCTCTTATCTCCAACTAACAACCAATAACAAACACTTACTATGTAGAGGTGCCAGGCTTAGTGCTTGGGGTTCAAAACACAAAAATAAAAAAGTCCCAGTCCCTGAGGAGCTTAAATTCTATTAAAGTAAAACGACAAATACACAAACAAGTATAACATATGTACAAATCAAATATGAAATAATGGAGAGGGGGCACTAACAACTGCAGGGGATGTGGAAAATCTTCATGTGGGAGAGTGTCTCTGAGATTAACCTTAAAGGGACCCTAGGGAATTTCAAGAGGCAAAGCTAAGGAGAAACAGCATTCTGGACAAAGGCATAAAAGAATCAATAGGGAATGTCTCAGACAAAGCTCATCAAATATCCCTTCTTCCTTTTACCCCAGAACTTCTAGGAAGGATTTTCCATACACTTTATTTCCTGACCTTGCAATCTGCCTTTGGATTTCACCACCTGACTGAAACTATTCTTTCCAAGGTCACCAAGGACCTCTACTGCTAAATGCAATTTTCTCAGTCCTTATTCTATTTGACCCCTCTGCAGCTTCTGAAACTGTCAAACCCCTTTCTCCTTCCTGGGCTTTTGTGACAGTGCTCTGACTTTGCTCTGACTTGCATTCTCCTCTGTCAAAATTTTCTTTCAGGCTTCTTTACTACCTTAACATGTATCACCCACTCAGTAAACACAGGCATTTTCCCAAAAGTGTGTTCAAGGTTTTTTTTCTCTTTTCTACACTCTCCTTCTTGGTGATCTTACCATCTTCCATGGGTGTTTATCATGCTTACCCACATAATCCCCAAATATGTGTATCTATCTATACATGCACACACACACAAACATACACATATAAATATAGACATAGAGCTATTGAGCCCTAGTGTCTTTAATGAACTACATTACCAACTTCCTATCTGACATCTTAACCTATATAGAGTCCCATAGTACTTCAAACTAAACACATCCAAAACTCCTACTTCCCCCAAAAAAATTCTTCCTCCAAACTTCTTTATTTCTATTGAGAGTATTAGCATTCTTCAAGTTACACTAGTTTGGAAGTTCAAGAGTCAATCTTCCCTTTCCTTTACCACCCTTCACAGCCAGTCAGTTGCCAAGTCTTGCCAATTCTGCTTCCATATCTCTCACAGCCATCCTTTTCTTTCCACTCACACATCTATGTTCTAATATTACTTTCATATTGTTGTCAAATTAATATTTCTAAAACACAGCTATGCCCATGTCCTTCATGTCCTTCTCTACTCAAAAAGCTTCATGAGCCTTTAGGATGAAATACAAGCTTTTGTCTGATACTTAGAGCATTCCACAAATTTGGCCCCAACATTTTATATGCTCCTTCCCCATACCAAAAACACACTCAAAGTTCCAGCCAAACTGGTCAACTTGCTGTTACCTGGGCTCTGCATTCCATTATCCATCTCAATGCCTTCTTACAGACTGTCCTTTATGCATGGAATGAATTTCCTCCTCACCAGCCAAGCTTAAAATCTCTACCTTTAAGTCTCAATTTAGGTACTAACCATTCCCGGTATTTCTAATTGTAAGTACTCTTTAACTCCTAAAGTTACTTTTTATTTACTAATCTTGTAATGCATCCCCCAGGAGAATGTAAGCTCCTTTACTAGCAGAACTGTCATGATCTGTCCATGTATCCTGGGGCCCAGCACAATGTTTATACATATTGTGTATGCATGCATTTAAACATTTACTGAAATGAACTGAGTAATTTGTTTGATTTCCATTTTACTTAAATAATGAGAAGTACAGTAGAAGGAGCAATAGATGTGAAGTTATGGGATAGGGTTCAAATGCTGACTGTACCTCCAATTCCCTGAGTAAACCACCAATTTCTCAATTTCCTCATCAGTAAAAGACAGGGATCAGGGTGGGGAAAAATCACCCATTTAAATTAGTTTTAACATCCCTAGGAGCTAGACTCCTAAAATCCTCAGATACTCATTATTACATTGTGACAATATTTGAAAATGGTTTGAGTGTGACTACTTTCAGATGGCTATTACAAAGCTTAAAAAGTAAACATGAAGTTCTACCAAAAAAACTGAGAATGCCATATATAAGGAAAGCATAAAATAAGCATTTGAAAATTTGCAAAACAAAAGAAGCCACCAACTTAATTAAAAGGAAAACAACAATTAAAAAGAAAACTTTCAAAGACTAACAAATTATGTTTAGACTTGTATGTAATTTTTAATTCACTATTTTAGGAAACCACTATTATATCAAGAAATCACTTTCTTTTTTTAAAAGTGCATTTACAGGGGCAGCAAGGTGTCGTGGAGCACCAGCCCTGGAGTCAGGAGTACCTCGGTTTGGATTGGGTCTCAGACGCTTAAATTAGCTGTGTGACCTTGGGCAAGTCGCTTGACCCCAACTGCCCTCCAAAAAAAAAAAGGAAAGAAAAAAGTACATTTATTGGAAAATATCCTAATGCAAAAAGTTCCCTAAAACACAGGCTAAGATTCCAGAATTACAACTAATATTGCGTAGAAAAAAATCCATCTATGGACCTCAGTATTCTCAACTATAAATAAGTGTTTTCTTGAAAAGTATAATCTCTAAAGTCCCTTCCAGCTCTAAATTAAATGTTTATCATTCCCTTCCTTCCTCTTAAATTCTACAATCCTATCATTTTATTATTAGGTCAACAAATACATAAAATAAACTGAAAATAGAAATTATTGATATCATTGAGTTTAATTACTTTTTTTTAGTCTTCTGTGGTACCTTTGACTTAAGTCTCTCACCACTCCAGTCTATATTCCACTATGATATCAAAATGATCTTCCTAAAGCACAAGTCTAACTAACCAGGTCACTGTCAACCCCATTCAAATAATTCCTGTGGCTCCCTATTACCTCCAGGATCAAACAGAAAAATCCTCTAGCTTTTAAAGTTCTTCATATTTGGACCTCCTAACTTTCCAATTTCCTTACACTTTACTCCCCTCCACTAGTCAGTGATACTGATCTCTTTGCTATTTTTTGTGTAAGACACAAAGGATTCCATGCATTTTCACTGTCTTGTCTCCCATGCCTAAACTTTTTTCCTCCTGTCAAGTACACTTGTTGGGTTCCCTAGCTTCCTTAAAGTTTCACCTCCTTAATTTAGAGTGTTCCCTTTGAAATTATTCCCAATTTATCCTGAATATATACATATTTTGTCTGTACATGGGTATTTACATGTTGTTTTTCACCATTAGAAGAGAAGTGGGAAAACTAGAGGCCAGCAGCTATTTCAAAAAATCTAGGTGCAAGGCCCTGTACTAGAGTGGTAGCAAACTCAGAGCAAAGGAGTATTTGAGAGATGTTGAAAATGAGAAATCGGCAGGACTTGGCAATAGCTTAGATGGGGGAAGGGATCTGAAAGACAGTGAAGAATTCAGCATGACTCCCAGCTTGAGAATACCAGGAACTGGGAGGATAGTACTGCCCTTCACTGTAAGGCAGGGGGTTGGGGTGAGGGAGTGAAGTAGGCAATTTAGGGGGAAAGAGAATGAGTTCTACTTTGGACATATTGAGTTTAAGATGTATAGTGGATATCCAGTTCAAAATGTGTGAAACAGAACTGGAGATGCAAGAAGAATAACTGCAAAACCCCCTAAATTCTGTCATTCCCCCAGATTCTTCCCCAATCCACAATGTTTTGATAATGCCTCAAAACACAAAATCTATAACATTATTTTGAACATGCCACGGTCTTAAAGGCAACCTACCATTCAAAAAAGGTAATTAAAAGAATGTTTAATTTATGTTCACAGCATTTATCAATCAAATACTTATCAAGTTCCTATTATGTACAAGGAAAGCATGGTGCTGGACCTGTAAAGACAGCTGGTGGCACAGTGGATAGACTGCTGTGCATGGAGACAGGAAGATCTAAGATCAAAATCTAGCCTTAGACATTTATCAGCATGTCACTTTTAATTCAGGGTTCTAGGATGACTGTCATATCAAGGAAAAACTCCTTTAAAAAAAGTGAACTTTACTGAAAAGTTTTCACAATACAAAAATTCCCCTAGAACACAGGTTAAGATGCCAAAACTGCTGTTTACATTACTTTGGAAAAATTCATTTTCCTTTACTGGCCTTCAATTTCCTCAAATACAAAATGAGTATTTCGAAAAAGATTATCTCTAATGCTCCTTCTAACTCTAAATCCAACCTCAGACATTTATTACCTAGTTAGTTTCAGGAAAAAGTAGAATGATTATTTGAATTTAGCATCTTTGTTTTTGGAAATTACAAAATTACAGGAAGGGTCTACCAAACTGGCTGGGAGCAGAACTAGGTCCTGTCTGGGTGTAGCAGTAAGGCTGCCCATAGTTTCACCTGGTCAAATCACACAACACTTCTCAAAATGAGCCCCAAAGCAAAGCCTCATATCAGGGATTATATAGCCTTCACCTGGCTCAGAGAATGTAACAACCCTTTTGACCCACCACCCACAGCCCAATCACACAGCATCAAGGTGTGGGCATTCCTAAAAACCAAGCCTCCTGCCACAGGCTCCATGTGACCACATCCAGCCTATTAGGGAGCCAAGTATATTTTCAAATCAAGGAAGGTTCTCAGAGTCTCTTAAGCCTATCAAAGGGCTTAGGGGCAGAGAAGATCTTTAAATTTGCATTTCTATTACACTGGGCCTGTCACAAACCAGAAGGCCCAAGAAGACCTCAGGGGATTGAATCACTGGCAGCTGCGGCAGTTTCCAGACTTCTCAACCCATAAACGCCAAAGACAAAGTAAAAGGTCAGTGGGGAAATTGCTGGACCTGGGTGAGAAAAGAATGTGGTCCAGTTCCCCCACCACCACCAGAGGCAGTGGAGGCTGCTTCCTGAGCCCCAGGCTCACAGATGATGTCGGAAGGGGGGCAGGGGGGCAGAGGGTAGAGGAGTAGGAGGTAAGGGGGCAGGGAGGTGGGGGAACAAGTAGCTGATCAGAGAGCAAATGCAGGAATCTCTTTTTGGGCACTTAGGCAGGATTTTCTTGCTTTGCCCTTTCTGGTTCTAATTCAGAGTCTTTGGTGTTGGTCCTGGGGAGAAGAGGAGTGCTGGCATGCCAGAGCTTGTTGAAGCTGTGGAAAGGCAGTCCTCCTCACAGTATTGAGGCAGGTGCCTAGGAAAAGCTCTGACAACAGCTATGCAAAACCCCAGAAATTTAGGACACAGTATTCTCCGCTCTGCAAGCAGAGTTCTACCATGGCAAAGAGCTCACAAGTCAAGTAACTGGCTGGAAAAATGAGCAAACAGAGGAAGAGAGATCAGACTATACAATCCTTCTTTGGTGACAAAGAAGATAAAAACATAGAAGACAACAAAGTCAGAACTCCCGCATCAAAAGCCTCCAAGAAAAAAAAGAACTGATCACAGGCCATGGAGGAGCTCAAGATGGATTTTTTTAAATCAAGAGAAGTAGAAGAAAAATTGGGAAGAGAAATGAGAATGATGCAAGAAAACATGAAAAAATGAGTCAATAGCCTGCTAGGTCCAAAAAAATACTGAAGAAAATAACACCTTAAAAAATAGGCCTCAAATGGCAAGAGAGGTCCAAAAAGCCAAGGCACAGGAAATAAGAGCAAGTTATCTAAACTGAATTTTAAAAGAGAGAAAGAATTTCAACAAAAGGCAAGATGAGGTAAAGACAGACATTTCAGGCACATAAGATGAGAGAAATAGAGAAAGAAGGTACCTCACAGGCAACCAGTCCAAAGCCCATAGTTTAAGTGACTTGAATGAGTACAAGGTGGTAACAGAGGTCAGAACTTGAACTCAAATCTTCTAATTCCAAATCCTGGGCATTTTCCACAATTACATGAGCAAAGTCTAGACAAAGTTATGAAGAGGTTTGAATGTAGGGCTAAAGAGCTTTAACTTTTTTTGGTAGGCAATAGGGAGCCACTGAAACTTACTGAGTAGAGTAAGTCATAAGCTGAAAGGACCTTAGGGATCCCAAGATCATAGATGGACATTACCAAAGATGATATTTAATCCAACCCTCTCATTTTACAAAGGAGTAAATGGGCTCAGAATGGTTAAGTCACTTGCCCAAGGACATACAGGTAATGTGTAAGAGGCAAGATTTAAACTCAGATTGTCTGACAGCAAACCAAGTGCTCTTTCTACTGTACCAAACTGCTGCTCATCTCTTCACTGGTCCCCAAATTTTTCTGATGAGTCATCTCATTAGTAAAAAAAATTATTGGGCATACTTCCTCCAAATTTTTACTTATTTACAAATTATATATGTGTGTAGTACAGCAATAATTATGTAATTAGAAAACTTACACAAAAATAAAAATTTTAAAGGAATGAGATAAAATACTTTGAAAATAATATATTATTTATTAATGGTACAAAAAAAATTTTGCTCTCCCTAAAATAGTTACTAGTAAATATATTTTTAAGGACAACATAGCCAGTGCTCTCACTCACCAGTCACTGCACCCATACATATAGCCTGTACTGTAACTGAATCTATCCAGAAGTGATCTAGGAGGTAGTAGAGTGCTGGGGGAACAAATTGAGTATTTTGCCTGAAAAACTACTGGTATGAGTGCCTGAACCACTGTAAACCTGTAGCATAAGAGAAGTAGGCACTTACAGAAGCAAAAGAGGCTCCAGATATTGGAAGTAGTAGAGAAATATTAGATAAAAATGGACTGAATGAAAATGGGATGGTAAAGCTGCATTAGAGACCACCCACTGATTGGCTATCATGGGGAGGCTGGGATAAGACTTATTTCCTACCCTTAAATCATTTGGAAAGGGAATGAGCATCATCTAGCATACTCCCTAGGGATCATACTCAAACCCAATGGAGGTTTTGGCCTGTCCAGCTTGGTGGCCTGGCTACCATTTTCTCCAACACGGGTGGGTAACCCTGCTGCCTGGAGGTTTGTATCCAGAGTCATGCCTCAAGTGCAGCCCTTTGACTGGATCCAAACTTGACAGAACAAATCCCCTTAATAAAAGGATTTGTTCTGTAAAACTTGAAATCAGTCAAAATGCTGAAGGACCTAGAAGGCCACAGGTGGCCTCCAGGCGACCGACTCCCCACCTCTGATCTAGAATATCATCTCACCCATCCTCTCATTTTACAAAGGAAGAAAACTGAGGCCCAGTTATTTGCCCAAAGTCAACAAGGGCAGACATAGTATTTAAACCCAGTTCCTGGATCATTATCGTCTAACTTTTATAATGCAGTCTAAACATTTACAAAGTACTTTACTTTCAACCATCCTAAGGAATAGGTGATTACTTTCCCCATTTTCTGATAAGGAATCTGGGCCTCATGAAGACAAAATGATTATTTCATAATCATCTAGTCCATAAGTGTAGAATATAATAAAAGTCAGAGCCAAGGTTCCTGACTCCAAATATACATTCTTTCTATTACTGTCCTGCATAAACTACACCACAACTAACCTGACCAGATTTTTGCAAAAGTAAGATTTCTGTTATGGAAATAAGAAGAATCATTTGGTGGGGGAAGAGAGCAAAGCACTGTGTAATAAACCATTTCCATATAAGTGATTTTGTATAAATCTCACAAAGTTTGTGAGATAAGCAAAGCAAACATTTATGTACTCTAGTTAACTGAGAGGAACTTGAGGCTTATAGGAAGGAAGTAGCTTGCCCTGGGTCGCAGAGTTCATAAGGGACATAGCAGTCACTAAAACAAAAACAACCCAGACCTTCTGGCTCCAAGTATAGTGTGTTCTGCAATACCCGTAGCTATTTCCCCAACGTGCAGTTGCACATTCGGACTGGTTCAATAAATGTTAAGTGAATGAATGAGATCTTTATACACTGAGTAATCACGTTAAGTGCTGCAAGTAAATCTTAGGCTAAGGTACCAATGAAATCACAGACAGAGCTCCATCCCTAAATCACTTACAAATAAACCTGCTGCAAAAAAAAAAAATAAAATAAAATAACGAGCCCTGCACGAGTAGCAAAAATCTGCACAAGTTGGTCTATTACAATGGCCCAAGCCAAGAACGGCTCTGGTCACCGTCCCTTTTTTTGCCTAGTGATTTCTCCGGTCTTTTGTTTGGGACAAGCGGCGAGTGAAATACGGTAGAAAAACCTACAAGAGAGGAAGGGCATCCCGGCTGACCTAGACGTGCCACGGCCCAGGAATGAGGGCCCACTGGCCCAGCACTGTCCAACAGCTGCCGCACGGCTCCGAGGGACGCTGAGCTTCCCCGCCCACCCCCGGACCCCGGGAGGCACGGACCGGCCGCAGAGCCAGAGGAGGGAGGGGGCACATCCGGCGCCGCGTCACGGCACGGTCCGCCGTCAAAGCACAGAAGACCCCTCCCCACGACTCAAGGCGCAGGCTCCCTGGGGAGCCCCGCGGCTGCCGCGCAGCCGTCTCTGAGGGGCCGGGAGCTCCAGCCTGGAAGATGGCGGCCAGGGGCCAAGGGTGGCTCGGAACCCCGAAACCGAGCACAGCCTGCATCCCCGGGGCGTGGAGAGGCCCGGGCGGAAGCGGGCTCCTGCCCTCCCCGGGAAGCCGCTCTCACCTGTCAGAGCCGCCGAGGGGCCTCGCGCCGCTCCCGCCGCCGCTCCCCACTCACTGCCGGCCACGGGCTCCTTCGCCACTAGCCCCAGCGACCACACCACCCGCGAGCCGGCCCGGCAAGAAGAAGAAGCGGCGGGCGACGGCAGCTACCCGTGTTGAAGTAGACAGACTCGGGACGATCACTCCCCTCAGCTCCAACCCCTAGCCTCCTCACACTTCCGGCCGCGCCGGAAGCCCCGCCCATCCGTCTCCATCCTGTCGCCATAGAGAAGGCAGTTGGCAGCGCGCCCTGTTAGGAGGCTCCCAGCTGCCACTAGATTCGCAGGAGCCTGGGGGTGGAGGGAAGGGGAAACAAAAAACAGAATGCGTGACTGACTAGCTGGTGGCGGGGCCTGACGTGGCGCAGAGAATAACACAGGGACAGAGCCCATCAGCCATTCCCCTACCACCCGGGGAGCCCGGCATCGGGACCTGGTCGGGTGGTTGGGGGCTGAGGCTGGAGCCAAGAATACAAGAAAGCCTCTGGAGAGAGTGTTCCTGTGCGGGGTGCCCCCTGCTGGCAGGGTGGGATTTCCTGGAGTGGAATCGTCTCAGCCGTGGCTCTGGGGGACCTCTGGCTGCTGCCGTCTTCCTTTTACAAAATCCAGGAGGTGATGGAAGGGAATGGGAACGCTGAAGGCCCCGGGTCAAGTTTAATTAATTTATGGCTGAGTGCCAATCAAAATACAATGTCTGTAGCCTCAATTCCTCCCCACTCCCCAGATACATCCCTGAATAATAAACTAAAAAGTCTTTTCTGGTCGTTTTGTCAGTCAACATTTATTAAGAGTTTGCTATGTGCCAGAGAGCCTGTGCCAAGCGCTGGTGATAGAAAGAAAAGCAAAAACTCGTCCTTGATCTCAAGGAGCTCGCGCTCTCTCTCTCTCTCTCTCTCTCTCTCTCTCTCTCTCTCTCTCTCTCTCTCTCACACACACACACACACACACACACACACACACACACACACACCAAGTTCCTAGATTTTTTTAGCTTTTGTTAAATCTTAAAACCCAAAATTGACCCACTTTGGAAGATACTCACTGCAGTGACTTCAAGTGATGTTCCAAGAGCAAGCAGTTTTCAAATCCATCTGTCTAAAAACAATGACCACAATCCGTGAAGAGCTAGTTAGAGGGGAAAAAAGGGGGAGGTGGGGGAATGACTTAAGATTCAGGTTCAACTGTACAGTTCATAGCTGTTTAATCAGTTTCTGAAGCTTTTAAGATCCAAGCTGTTTTGAAGGGGCTTCTTTGCCATAAGCTTCCAGTGATAGAGATGAGTAGGCGTGCTGTGTGATTTGGCTGCATTGAGGCCTTATGGAGATAGAACTATTAATATTTCAGCTTATCTGCAGAAGATGACTCATCTAGTTTCCTTTCTGAAAGATTTGATCACCATTGGCTAGAAAGAAAAGGCAAAATCAGCTGTTCTCTGTGAAAGGTGGGACCTAAATTGCTGGGATTTTTCCCCTTGGATCTCTTTTAGATAGCTATGGAATGACCTGAACTGCTTGCTTACACAACTAGCAGTCATCCTCAGCCACGAATAAAATTCTAACCCTTTAAGACTTAGAAGTATTTTCCTTCTTTTATGAGATATTTCTCTATGAGGGTAAAAATCCTCTATCTTGCAAAAGGTGAAGCTTAGGGCTCATACTTTAAAAGCAGCTGTAATGAAATAGGTAAATGCTTTAGTTAGCCTCAGAGCTCTGGTAAAGACCTGGGTTCAGGTGTTTATAGGAAATTGGTACTTGAGAAGGTGAAATAAACAAAAGGTGTTTTGTTTTTTTAATTATGCTTCAGCAAGCAGGTAAAGAAAAGCATATACACTATGGAAATATAAACAAAGGTTTGTCCCAGCATATACAAGAAACTGACAAGATGGAGAGAGAGAGAGCTTTGTGGAGAATAAACATTCTCAAAGTTGGGGTTAAGTGGTGAAGTTATATACCTCAAGGACGGATTTAGGTTAGAACAATTTGTGAGAAGAGGCTTCCCTAAACGGACTTAGATGTGGTGGAGAAGTTCTGAATGACTTATCTATACCAGGCTCGAATGAGGCTTTAGTAAAGGAAGTTTATCAGGACCAAAACTGGAGGAAGATCTAAATTATCTAAGGCAGCAAAAAGAGAATGATTCAAGACCCCTGTGTTGGGTCAAGAGTGCTATCAAATCAAAAAGCTTCACACTTTACCTGCCTGACACAGAGTTAACACAGATTAGAACAATGGAAAAGTACAAACTTTTTCTTTGCCTATATGCTTTGTGGGCATTAGGACTACTTAGCTTAAATGACTAAATTGGAGTGCCATCATTATAACCGTAACATCAAAAAATAACAAAATTTATATCACAACAAGAAAATTTAATTCCATAATTAAGATTTGGATTATAGTCTGGAGGCCCAAGTGACAGAATAATACATGTTGCATAATGAGGATTGTTTAAATTATTTTTAATTTAATATTTTACTTTTCCCCAATTATAAGTAAGAATAATTTTAACATTCTTTTTTCAAATTTTGGTTTAAAATTCTCTTCCTCCCTCCCCTCACACACAATGAGGATTTATTTTAAGTATAAAAATACAACCAGACATAGTCCTGTAGTGATAGTCTGAGATAAACTTTTTACTCTGCCACTAATTGCCTGTGTGACTGCTAGGTGGCACATGGCCTGGAGTCCAGAAGACTCATCTTTCTGAGTTCAGATCTAGCAGCAAACACTTATTATCAGTATTAGCCAGAGTAGATCATGTACATAACCCTGTTTGCCTCAGTCTCAAATCTGTAAAATGAACTGGAGAAAGAAATGGGAAACTTCTCCAGTATCTTTGCCAAGAAAACCCCAAATGGGATCTTGAAGAGTCGGACATGACTCAACAACAACAATATTCTGTGTGCCCTTTGGATAAATTACTTCACTTCTGTATACTTCAGTCTTCTCATTTTTTGCATTGCATTGATGGATTTCTAAGACCCCTTCTAGTTCTAAAATACTTTGTTCCTACATTTCATTTTGCAACACAGATCAGGAATAATTTAAATAAGATTTCTATGTGGTTTTTAAAAATTCATTTCATTTTGATAATTTTTGAGGACTTCTTAGTACTCACTATAATCTGAAGATACTTGGGCGTCCAGATTAGAAATCATAAGAAAGTGAAGTCACTGACTAATGTCCCAGAAATAAATGATAAAGCTAGGACTGGATTTTAGAAGATCAGTACTAAGACTATGTTGACGTTCACAACCACATAATAATCGCTAATTGAATGTGTTTAGCAATATTAAATATGTCATTTATCCCACTCAATCTGTAAAATAGACTGAAAAAGAATGAGATATTCACTGAGATAAATCAATTTCTGGCATTGGGTTTCCTGCCCTGCCATTAATTTTACATTAATTCATTTTGTTATATATGCCCTCAACACTTACATATTCAGTCTACGTCACATTTCATTTGTTGATATGTTGACTTATTCTTATCTCAAGTTTCTACACAAGGAGCTATATCTAGAGATCAATCTCTCTTGTAAATTAGATTGCTGTATATATAAGTATGCATGTGTAAAGCCCAAATTATAAATTTCACCAGAGCAGGGGCCATATTTTCTAATTCTTTGTCCCCTACAAGAAGACAGATTCCAATCCCGATGACTCTGGTATGACCATATTGGTTCTATTCTATCATATGTACATATACCTACCCATAGTGGGGAATAAGGAGATCTGGATCATTGTTCTTTATGTCCACTAGTTTAATTCAGCTTCTAAAACAACCTGACCTATTCAACTCTGATATAAATCTTCAAAGTGAATGCAAATTCACCCACTCTCCCCAGTAATTAGTTTAGATTCCTGGAGAACCTACTGATGAAGCAAAAACTCAAAGACTGATTTCAGAAATAAACTAAGTGAGTCATTCCAACTCACTTCACTTAAAAGGTTACCCTTCCTCCACCACCACCACCACCACCCAGTCACTGTATTTCAGGGAAGGTATAAGTGAATTTGTGAGTATTATTAAGTTGCCTTAAGAGAGAGAGGGTGTTCCAGTTTAGGCAAAAAGTATACTCTGCCCTAGTCAGACCAAATCTGAAGTATTGTGTTCTGTTGGAGGCACTACAATTTAGGAAAGACAGTGATATACTGGAGAATGATCAGAAAAGGGCAACTAGAGTGGTTAAGGACCTCAAATTATACCACATGAAGATCCACTGAAGAGACTAGGGATGGTTATCCTAAAAATAGAAGTTTTTTCAGATATATAAATGGCTATCAAATGGAAGAGGAAATAGATTTGTATGAATGACTTGAGAACAGAGAACTTAGAAAAATGGGTGAAAATAGAGCTAGATAAAGACTTGATATAAGGAAAAACTCTCTAACCATTAGAGTTGTCCTAGAAGTGAATGTGCTGTCTTAGGAGGCAGTGGGTTCCCCTTCACTTGAAGACTTACATAAAGGCTAAATGACTAAGGCTTGTTAGAAGAAGAATTCTTAATCTGGGGTATATCAAGCCCCAGGGTACACAGCTAGATTTCAGGGAGTCCATAAACCTAAAAAGTACGGGGAAATCACATCTTTTTTTCCCAGTAATCTCTGCCTAAGATTTAATATTTCCTTCCTTTATAAATAGACAGCAAACCACAATATTAACAATACCTATGATTTTATTGTCACTAAAAATCACAGATATCTTTCTATCACATTATCATTCATTCTAATTAATACTTCAAAACTACTAATAATTAGTCTTATTGCTAGATTGCACGTGATCATAGTCTTCCCGCCCACAGATAATTGACCATGTGCTGTAACTGGTCAACAATTAAGATTTATAGACTTGAGAGAGAGAGAGAGAGAGAGAGAGAGGTGGAGAGACAGAGATGGAGAGATGGAGTGTGTGTGTGTGTGTGTGTGTGTGTGTGTGTGTGTGTGTGTTTAAAAACCGAGGCAACAAATTCCTCTTGAGATGTTGTATCCAGAAAGTTACTCTGATCTCTTCCAAATTTGAGATGCTAAGATTGTGTGCTATCCATGGTACTGAACAAGATCTGGGCAACTAAAGTAAAACTAGATTGATACACAGCTTTATTAGTGCAAATAATTAATCTCATGAAGTGTTTGAATTATTCAAATTCATACTATTTAAAGTTAAAATTATATGTAAAATATAACAGGTTATAGCTCAACGGAGATTTTCACTGAAAAATTTTAAATGAGTTTTTATCCATTTAAAATGAACATAACAGCAAAGGATAAGAAAAGTGTTTCTGATTCAAATTTATTACAAAGTAAAGGGTAGGTATAAAAGTAAAATTTTTAAATTACTGAATATTGTACCTAAAGATACTCAATTTTTCAAGTGATCAAACCAACTAATGCTTGCAACAAACATTTATTCACTACCCACTCCTATTTTCTTTAACTGTCTTAAGTAAGCATGACTTTTTTTTTTTTCTGAGTGGCTGCTTTGCTAAGAGGAATATGCTTTTTGTTAAAATCTTTAATTCATACAGCTAAAAAAAATGTCTTATTTCTATCACTGTAACACATCATTAGCTGAATAAAAGAGGAGAAATAAAGGTTTATAGTTTGAAGAGATGGTAGATTCTAGCAAAGGTTTCCTTTTTCTTAAGAATGGAGGAGCTCAGCAACTTTGATTCATCATAGCCCACTGTTTAGGGACTGGCCTTCAGGGACTCTTTTCTTAGACTTTTTAACTTAACGATTTTTCTTTCCATTTCAAAGCTGCCTTTGGAAAGGTGACTTTGGCTAAATGTGTGTGGTGTTTTCTCTCAGGTTTTCATTTCCCTGATTTTCATATCCCTAAAACTAGAACACTGCCAACTAATCTATTGTGTAGACCCTTTAGACTAAGTAAATGAACAATTAAGGTGCTGCTAATTCTTCATGAAAATCCAAATATGGCTTAAGAGGCCAGGGAGATGCCACTATGCCCCACTTTTTAAAAATCTAAATGCATATTTGCTCACATTCACAGAACGTTTTTTTCCATATGAATAGTGGCTTTTCAGATATTTTCTTAGATGTTGACCCCATGCATTTTTATACATGTTTAAATTGTTCACTGTTCAATTGTTCAGCCATTTCACAAAAGCTGTAATTAAAAAACAAAAACAAACTCAATTCTACAGGCATGATTCTAAACTGAACCTTGTGATTTTTGCTTCCTACACCTGAAATATCTCATTTTGCATCAGTTTCTACTGTTTATTGTCATTACCTTCATCATATGTGGAAGTATAATTGCACATCTTCCAGAGACTAAATGTAGTTAAATAGTTCACAAGGTTAGAATTATCATTCCTTTGACCACAGAGATGGGTTAGAATATTTAGCTGATATTATCTCCATAGAATATGTATGTAATGTGTTTCTGAATTAGAAAAATAGGAACAGAGAGAAGATTGTTTTGTTGGTCTACAGGGAAATGTTTAATTTTCAAATATGCACCTACTTTTACTTTCTGTTAAAATGCATGATTGCAAAATCATTTGTGGGTGTGGTGTGTTGATTCCTAATGGAAAATTTTGCTGTATTTTTAAAGTTTGCACTCAGATCTTAAGAAATAAATCCATCCATAGTAAAAAAAAAAAAAAGAAAAAAGAAACAAAAATGTAGGAGATATAGAATATTACAAGATATAAAAATATTTTTTGCTCAAACAAAACCAATGCTATCCCAGCAGAAAGATGGGAAACAACTTTTATAGCAAGTGCACTGATAAAGGCCACACTTCTAACATATAGAGAACTGGGCAAATTTATAAACAATGCAAGTCATTCCCCAATTGATGAATGGTCAAAGGATATCAACAGGCATTTTTCAGAAGAAGAAATCAAAGCTATCTGTACTCATATGAAAAAATGCTCTAAATAATTATTGATTAGAGAAATGAAAATTAAAACAACTCTGATGTACCACCTCATACCTATCAGATTGACTAATATGACAAAAAAAGGAAAATGATAAATGTTTGGGGGGATGTGGGGAAATTAGGACATTAATGCAATGAACTGATCCAACCATTCTGGAGAGTGATTTGGGATAATGCCTAAAGGGAAATCAAATTGTGCATACTCTTTGATCTAGTGATACTACTATTAGGTCTATATCCCAAAGAGATTTTTAAAAATGGAAAAGCACCTATTTTTGCAAAAATATTTGTAGCAGCTCTTTTTGTGGTGGCAAAGAATTGGAAATTGAGAAGATGACTATTAATTAGGGAATTGCTGAATAAGTTGTGATATATTATTGTAATCAGAAGTTCCCAAATATATTTGACCTACCACCCCCTTTCCAAAAATAATTACTCAGTGCTCCC
This sequence comes from Gymnobelideus leadbeateri, assembly GCA_011680675.1. Classification (NCBI taxonomy): domain Eukaryota; kingdom Metazoa; phylum Chordata; class Mammalia; order Diprotodontia; family Petauridae; genus Gymnobelideus; species Gymnobelideus leadbeateri. Next base: position 44,162 of record WOXC01002934.1, on the reverse strand, counting down.
CTTGAAATCTACTTTCTCTAACACTTTAACTTTTTTTTAAAATTTGCATCATTTTAAAAACATATATATTTTTTAAATGATGCATCTTAAATTTAATAATTTATTGTAAATTCGTGGGGTTTTTCCTGCTTTGAAATTTGATGACACAATACTGCATCATAGACTGTATAGTATCATATTGTAAACAAGTCATTACACACACATATTCCTGCTGCCACATGCTGGGCTAACTAGCATTTTGTGTGTTTATTTGGAAAATAATGTAGTCACTATGACTTTAACTCTGTTACACAACAGGTGAAACCCATACAAACAAATACAAATTTTTTCAAAAATTTTTCTTCTCTTCGTTCCTTATGCTTCCACTGCTCCCTTACTTTTATTCAAAGCCTCCCAATTGCATTTGACATTACTACCACCCCACCCCCACCTCACCCCCACCTCACCCCCATCATTCCAGCTCCCCCAGGAGTAGTATCTCCCACTTTGGGAATCTGTGGATCATTGTATTACTCAAAATAACTAAATCATTCATAGTTGATCATCATCCGATATTGATGTTACCATGTACAATGGTCTCCTGGATCTGCTCCCTTCACTTTGTATCAGATTATGTAAGTCTTTTCAGCTTTTTCTGAAGTCAACTTGCTCATCATTTCTTATAGAAAAATAGTATTTCATCACATTCAGTGCTGTATTATTAGAAATGATGAGCAGGAGAACATTGTACACAGTAACAGCAATATTGTATGATGATCAACTGTGAATGACTTAGCTATTTTGAGCAATACAATGATCCAGACAATTCCAAAGGACTCATGATGAAAAATGCTATCCATATCCACAGAAAGAACTGATGGAGTCTGAATGCAGATTGAAGCATATTATTTTTCTCTTTGTGATTTTGATTGATCTATTTTTTTTTTCACAACATAACTAATATGGAAATATGTTTTACATGATTGCACATGTATAACCTATGTCAAGCTGCTTGCTATCTTGGGGAAGGGAAAGGGAAAAATGGAGGAAGAGAATTTGGAACTCAGTTTTTTTAAATGAATGTTAAAAATTGTCTTTACATGTAATTGGGGAAAAATAAAATATTATTTAAAAAAACAAAAAAATATAGGAGGCTTGAATGTTTTTTTGAATGCAGTAGGAAAGGACCCATAAGGTGGAGTAAGCAGTAAAGCACTCTCATTCTCCCTTATAGACTTTGAAAAACCCAGAAAATACCACCCCAGGAAAAATCCTGGAAGAATGGAGCCAACAGAAACACAGAGTACAGCAGTTTTTTAGCTCATGAGGCTAGGGGGATTAATAGGAAAGGTCCCTCTTGCTGTGGCTGGTTAATTTTGAAAGACTGTCGGACTGTGCAGGACCAGTGGCCCACGTTCTTTGGCCGTGCACGTCTTGTCAGGGGGGTAGGTAGCATTCTTCATCCTCACTTCTCTGGAATTTTGACTGACCACTGAATTAATCAGAGGTCTGGAGTCTTTCAAAATTATTGTTTCTTGGTTTGGTTTTGTTTTTTTTAGTGTGTTAGTATTACAGCAGAAATTGTTTTCCCAGTTCTCCTCACTATACTCTGCATCAGTGATCATGCTTATTTCTGGAGGTGGTAGCTAAAACTGCCTTGCCCTAGGAGCTTAAAGGTAACAGCTCATCTTCTAGACATTGTATTTAAGTTTTGACTTCAGTCTCATCTCTGTTTCCTTCTCTCTGCACAGTCCCAGATACCCTCTTGGTTCCATCCCTTTGTGTTACCTTTACTGGCCCCAATGAGGAAATGGTAGCAAGGCATAAGAAGGCTCCCTCTAGACTCTGCCCCACTAACCAAGAGATCCCTTCCCTCAGCTATGGGCCCTGGTTGGGCCCTATGGAGAATGGACTCAAACTTAAAATAGCTGCTACAAAGCATTCTCTACCCTAATCTTGGTGAAGGATAAAAAAACTACTAGGAAAACAAGAAATCAGTCTGGCAGAAATTGGGTTTAGACCAAAACCTTCCACAATATATTCTAAAGGGATACTCAGTCTTAATATTAAAGATCACAACAAAAAATTCAAGAGAAATAGATCATGTCCCTCTCACAATTATGGGTAGAAAATGCCATCTTAACCAAACAGGAAATAAAGGCAATTATAAAAGTTCAAATAGGTAACTTTGCTTGAAACTGAAAATCTTCTGCATACACAACATAAATATATCTAGGATAAGAAGGGAAGTGGTAGAATTGGGGGGGGGGGGGAGTGGCGTCTTCTGAAATCAAATTTTTCTTGCAAGAATTTGGTATCCAAGACATATAAATAATAAATACACACACATACACAAATATGACTCTTATTCCCCAGTAACTAGTCAAAGAATATGAAGAAACAGTTCTCAAAAGAACCACAAAGAATTCATAACCACATGAAAAAATGCTCCAAATCACTGACAAGAGAAATGAAAAACAACCTAAAGTTTCATCACTACAACCCTGCAAATTGGCAAAAATGGCAACATTCAGAATAGATGCTTTAAATAAAACAATATTTGACAAGCTGACAAAAGTACTCCCACATCCATGATTAAGCTTGTTGAACTAATAATAGCATTTTGTATGGCACTCTAACGTCTAGAAAAAAAAATACATTTTAGTCTCATAACTTCCCCTGGGTGGCAGTTACTATTGTTATCCTCATTTTCTGAAGGAGGAGACTGAGGCAAAGAGATTAACTTGCCCAGGACAAATAACTAGTAAGTATCCCAGGGAAAAATTTGAATGTTGTTCTTCCTGACTCCAGGTCCAGGCTGTATCCACTGCTCCACCTAGCGGCGTGACTTCACAAGCTTTCAATTTAAAATATATGTGTACATATATGTATAATGCCAATCTTTTTACTAAATTTCATTTTTTAATTAACAAGAATAATTTTCTCTTGCTCCCATCTTCTCCTTTGAATCCACTCATCCATTGGGGGAGAGGATTAAAAACTAGTCACGAATATGCATAGTGAAGCAAACTAGTTTCCATATTGGCCTTGCCAAAAGAATTAATGTTTCATTCTGCATATTTAGCCCATTACTTTTTTTCTTATCAGGAGGTGGGTAGCATTCTTAATCTTCAGTCGTCTGGAATCATGATTGATCCCTGCATTGATCAGAGTTCTTAAGTCTTTCAAGATCCATTTTCACAACGTTGTTAATTACAGTATATATTGTGTACTACTCTATTGTTTTACTATAAATTGTTCGCCTAGTTTTTCTCGTTTTACTATAAATTAGTACAAACGAGTCCCAGTTTCTTTGAAACATCTCTTAGATATTTCTAATGGCAAAATAGTATTCAATTGTATTCAGAAGGCACAATTTTTCATCTATTTCCCAAACGATGCTCTACCCCCATACTTTCTAGCTCTTTGTCACCACAAAAAGAGCTGCCATAAATGTTTTTGTACCTATTAACCTTGTCTTTCTTTTCTTAAAATCTCTTCTGGACTATACCTGTGGGGTGAAGGCTGCCTTTCTCCAGTGATTGGCCCACAACCACACAGTTGGTCAGGCAGAGGTGACTAGAGAAACCTCCACCTTTCTGGATGGTACACTTAGTATAAAAATGGATTTCGGCAGTAGTAGTGCAGTGGGACCCTATCAGCATAGTGTTTTAACTTGATTTGAGCTGAAGAATGGACTTCAGATAAAAGAACACCTTCCTTAAGGGTATGTGCTATAAACCAGGGCATTCTATTGCAATGTTTTAGGCAAAGAGATGTAGAGATTTAGGGGCTTGGAGTCAGGAAGACTGAACTCTTGAGTGATCCTGGCAAACAGTTTGGGCTTTCTGCCTCAGTTTCTTTACCAGTGAGTGAGATGAGTGAAAGTATTCTCATAAAATGGAGACAGTCACCAAACTTGAGCTAGTTCCTTGACCCTCCTAGGCCTAAGTTTTGTTTTCATGTGAATCACCTGATTTCAGGTGGTATGCCCCTTCACCCCCTCCCTTTTTCCTGTAAGGGGCTTGTATGACAGCCCCCTTCTGCTAAAAATGGATAATTATAGTTATAAGGTTTTTGTATTGGGTAAGAGGGACTTTATGGGTTCTTATGTAGACTGTGAGGCCATACAGTCCCACTAATGGATTGATGGTCCAGCTGTAGGAGAGGAAGGTGGGAGGGGGACTTCGGGGTTTTGGGGGTATTTCCTAGAATTGTTTCTGTAAGGGTATATAAATGCTTGCTTGACTCTTGTTGGGTGCCTCCCCATACCAGGCTTGTCTGGAGTAGGTGATGCCCAACTCTCGCGAGAATTGTCTTTAGAATAAAGAGCTTCTGTTTCTACCTGGAGAAACCTCAGAGTTTTATTTGGGTAAGAGTCTGTGGAATCTTTATCCCACACACCAGTAAAATAGGGATGTGAGGATCAAAAGAAGACAACATATGCAAAGTGCTTTTCAAACTTTAAAACCACTATGTCGTCTTTCTACATAATTATTGGAATTTTCCTGTTAGCTTTGGCAAATAAAATAGATCGTTAGATTTTCTAAAACAAGCTGGAATGGAGCTTTGAAAAAAAATCTAAACCAATGTTTTAATAAGGCGTTAGATACTCTTTATATAAAAAGGTAATTGTGTCCAAGAATGCTCTCTGTGTAGGAAAAAATTATCAAAGCAAGTTAAATCATGATTTGAATGAAACCAAGCCAGTCCGCCTCGGCAGCCCTAAGCCTCTAGGAAGAGACGGCGGGTACCAGCTTTGTGGCTCTGTCATAGAGGAGGCTGCACGAAAGAACGATCTACGTCAAGCCCGGTCGGCAGAAGCACCGGGGCGCCTAGATCCGAAGGAGGGAGGGGAAGGGGCCAAGAGAGGAGAGAACGGGGAACAGGTGCAGAGACGGAGCAAGCTCGGGTACATACAAACAGCCCAAATGCATCGCATCCCAACCCGCTGTACCCTCCCTCACCACGACTTTCCGCACCAACGGCCGCTAACGGATTGGCCAAGCCCAGCGAGGTCAGAAGGCGCGATTGGTTGCAGTCTGGGACGCGAGCTGGCAGTCTCATCCCGCCCCTTCCCGGAAAAAGAACCACTACTCTGGGTCGGGGCCCTGGGCCGAGCGTCTGTCCCTCTCTGCCCTGGGCAGCAGGAATTCAAGGGCTGAGCTCGCCCGCCTGCTCGGCTCAGCAACCCTCACTTCACCTCCTCCCTCCCACGCCTCCCCACTTCGCTCTGGCCCGGGAGAGCACCGCCGATCCAGAGAGACAGACCTCGAGGGGCGGGCCCAGGAAGGACACCTCCCCTCTCGCCAGCGGTGGAGCTATCAGGCGATCGGGCTACGTAAGGCTCGGGACGGCCCGCGATTGGTCAGCGCGAGGATGTGGAGGGGCGCGGCGAGGCTGGCGTTGGTCCAGGCGCTGGGGGGCGGGGCCTGGGCTCCCACAGTGGGGCGGGGCTGGGGCGCGACACCTTCGCTCTTTTTAAGCAGCCGCGACAATTTCGGAGCTGAGAGTCCCTGCTCCTGTTTTAACTGGAAGGTCGATAGAGTGGAGCCGAAGCACTGGACCGTCAGCGAGAGTGCAGGGTAAGGAACCCGCCCCTCGCTGGCAGCCGCCTGGCACGCGGAGACCCGCGGTGGGCACGGAGTGTGCCCTCGATGGGAGGGGCCGGTGGCGGTGCGGTCTGAGGGAGCCCCTGCTGCCTGGGTTGAGCTCCGGCCGCAGGCGCTCGGGAGCAGGGGACCCGACGAGCATGCAGCCTCTCCGGACTCTGCTACCTCTTCCATAGGGAATGCTCAGCCTCAGCTTCTGGCTAGCTGGCTTCCCGGAAAAGAACCCAGGGCTCCTAGTCTTCTTGTTATCCCACTGAAATAGCCGGCTCCTCCAGCGCCTTGAGTTAAAAGCTGGGTCGGTGCCTCCAACTGAGAAGGAGCTCCCCAGGGGCTCTCCCTGGCCGGGATTCCCTGCGGAGATTAAGCTAGCGCTGTGGGGGGCATGTCCCGGGTGGGAGGGAGTTGGGCTGGAGGGCAGCGGTTAGCATATTTGCATTGGACTTAGTGGAAGGCTTAGTAAGCCGGGCACCGTTAAATTAATGTGACACAAATTGATAAGGTGTTAAATTCATAATAAATTTTTCTTTGGCAGTTGGCCACCATTGTAGAAAGACGTGATTAGCCATGGCACCCAAAGCTGAAATAAGCTGATCATCTAGGGACCGAACATGCATACTTTTACAGATGAAACTGGGTCTCAAAAGATAGGTTGACTTTTATTAAGCAACACTGATTAATGGAAAACAGCTGGGAGTTAACACCGCCCCCCCCCCCCCCAGCTGTAGGACTGGGCCTGAAAGCTTTGAATGCTACCTAGTTTAATGTTTTTGAGGTGTTGAAATCTTTTCGAGGTAACCACTTGGAAAAGAGCCCTACACTTTCAACTCTGAAAGGTAATTGCTTCACTTGTTCAACTTGAGAAACTGGTCAGAGGCACGTTCTGATTTCTAATTCTATAGGACAGTGATGTCATACTCAATAGAAACAAATTTCTGAGGCTATGTATGTATTGGCTTAGAAAACCACAAATTAACATTATCTGTGTTGTGTTTTATGTATTTTGTCAAACTTTTCCCAATTACATTTTAATCTGGTTTGGTATGTCCTAGTATAGGGGATGCTTTGAAGATTCTACTATTCATACCTACAGTTTAGAAAAAGTTTTACATTGGTCTACAAAAAGTATGACCCTGTTTCTTATGTTGATTAAATTTTCTATCTTCCAAATAATTTTTTTCTGTTTCCTATGAACTTTATTTCTTATCATGCATGGAATTGAAGAGACCTCTTCAACCCATATACAGAAATAATCCCCAATCTTATGACACTCACCAGGTGTATTAGTTAGGCTCTTTCTGAAGGTCTCTAATAAAGACCTTGATTTCCCAAGACATACATTCACAATTTTGGACAGTTGTAATTCTTAGAAAGTTTTTCCTGACATCAGACTTAAATTTTCTTCTTCTTAATTTCCTTTCTTTGTTTCTAGTTCTGCTCTACAGGGGTAACATCTGATTGCTTTTCTACATGGAAACCTTTCAAATACTTGGCAAGACATCTTTCATATCCTATCTGGAATATTTCAAACTAAGTATGCCAAGTTTTTCCTGTCTCATATGAAATAAACTGAAGACCCTTCACCATTCTGATCATCCTCTTCTGAATTCTCTTCTTCTCAAAGAAAACTGGTGTTCTGACTGAATCCAGTCTTCCATATTTGATGTGACCAGGGCAAAGTAACAAGACAGAATTGCTTTCTTATCCCTGGAGGCTTTGCCTTTCTTGATACAGGCCTGTGATCAAATTAGGGTTTTTAGCTGCCAAATCCCAGTACTGACTTATATTGACTTTGCAGTCCAGGAAAAACCCCTGTTTTTTTTTCCAGACAAAACTACTATGTAGACAGGTATACTCCATCCTATACTTTTTATCTCAAGAGAATTGGCCTGGTGCTCCAGCCTTTAAAAAATTGTGTTGTTGCTGTCTCTCCCAACTTTGTGTCTTCTGCAAATATGAGCATGCCATCTATACGTTTATCCAAGCCATTGATGAATACAGGGCCAAGCACAGATCCCTGAGAAAGTCCTCTGGAGACCCTCTGCCAGGTTGACATTGAGCCTTGAATCCAGGAATTCAGCATATTCTAAAGGAACTGTAGAATATTAAAGGTTAGAGCTGGAAGAGTTTATCTAGCATTTCACAGACCTAGACAAGTTAAATTAAGAAATATTTCTGAACTATGTGGTTTTGAAAACACAGACTACCCTGATCAAGAAAAAGCATTGAAGGGACAGTTAGGTGGTGAAGTGAATAGAGCACCCGCCCTGGAGTCAGAAGGACCCCAGTTAAAATCTAGCCTCAGACACTTAACACTTAACTAGCCATGTGATCTCGGATAAGTCATTTAACCCCAATTGCCCTGCCCTCCAAAAAGCACAAAAAAGAAAAAGCATTAAAAATTTGGATTAAGAAAAATTTAGTGAAGTAGCTACTACTAGATTGACTCCACCCTCTTTACCCCCCATAACAGAAACAAGCCGCCAGAATTCCTTGTTAAGGCTAATTTTGTTTCTCATTTACATTTCACTTCAAGTATCTTATTGTTGTCAACACTGTAGTTGCATGTCTCTCAAATATACCCTATTCTCTTCTCCCTTGTTTATATAGTATTTTGTTTAGATTTTTAAAATCTAGGTAAGAATGCCCAAATGGGATATAGGCATAAAACTGGACCTAAAATCATAAACTAATAGTAACTTTCAGGTAGTCCTGATCCCCTTGAACTTCTTCCCTGCAATGGAAGGAATACATTTCTGCCTCTCTTCTTCAACATGATAGAAGTGGTCAGAATGAGCTCAAGGGACCAGTTTATTATGGGCCACTTTCCTTAGAAAGCCAGATGGGCTGCATGGAGGGCATTTAAGAGGGAACATGATGGGGACTGGGAATTGTGGTGCCAGAGGTGAGGGGCAACAGGGAATTCCCTCTTGGGAAGTAGTCTTGTTCTAGAAATTGTTTCATATGTTGCTAAGCATATTAAGTCTATCCTATGTGTCATATAGGATACTAGAGTTAAACATACAATAGCCCTTGTCCTCAAAGACCTTAAAATTGTACTAGAATTAAGGGGGAATGGGGAGAAGTAGGGAGGAAAGAAGGAATTTGCACATAAGTAAATATAGTACAGGGTAAATTGATTGGAGAAGAGCACAAATATCAGAGTTTTTATCTGAGCATTGAAGGTTCTGGAGTTGTGGATGAACAGGCAATGCAGTCTAGTCATGATGACAAGAGATCAGAGAACATATTAATAGTTTACTTTGGCTAAAATTTGCAGAATCTGTGTAGTATCCTAGAAGCAATGGAGAGTAAGTGACAGATGTTGGCAGCTTTCAGGCAGTGGTTTAGAAAGGGTAGGGCCTAGAATGGAAGAGATCAGTGGAAAGCCTGTGACAGTAGTCCAAGCAATAAGCAGTAATTGAACTGGATTGTAGTTGAGTGAGTGAAGAGAAGATATGGTTGGAAGAGACATGGAGGTAGAATCTGAAATTTGACAACTGACTGGAGGGATGAGGAAGAGCCAAGTATTACTTCAACATTTATGGTGCAATGACTGAGAAATGCCTTTAACATCAATAAGGAAGTTTAGAGGATGGGTGAGTTTAGAGAAGATGTGTTGGACATGTGGAGTGTGCGGTGTCTTCAAACTAACTAGCAGGAATATCCAGCAGGAAGCTGGCAAGTGTGGGATAGGAGTTTAGGAGAGAGATGATGGTTGAATCTGTGGATGTGGGAATCAGAATGTCAGATATCATAGATGTGATCATTGAGGGAGCCAAGAGAAGAGAGGGCAGTTATACGTGGATGAATTGAGAGCTTAGAAGCCCCTGAGCTTCACCCTCTCAATTTACAGGTGAGGAAACTGGGGTATGGAGCACTTGCATGACTTGCCCAGAGTGATAGCTGGTAAGTAGCTTATGGGATATTTGAATGCAGGTCTTTTGACTCCAAGTCCTGTTGGTTGGCAGTGTTAGGAGCTGCAGGGAGGTCAAGAGAGAATGAAGACTGAGTAAAAAAAGACATCAGATGTGGTGTTTGGGAGAGCAGTTTCTGCCAGCTGGGGAGGTCAGAGACAGCTGTAAAGGAGCAAAAGATAAGAAGAGATTGAGGGTAGCTTTGGTGTAAGATAAACTTATGTCAAGGATGGGGGGTAGGGGAGGGTGGTTAGGTAGCCCTGGAGTCAGGAGGACCTGAGCTCAAATCTGGCCTCAGACACTTAACACTTACTAGCCATGTGACCTTGGGAAAGTCACCTAACTCCAATTGCCCTGCCTTCCCCACTGCAAAACAAACAAAAAAAAAAGGATGGGAGGGGATAGGGATAAAGGCACAGGAAGAGGTTGTTGGTCTTGACCAGGAGGAGCTTCCTTTTCCTCAGCTATCTGGGTCAAGCTGAAGAGGCTCAGCAGTGGCAGAGCCAGTGTAGAAGATTTCATTAAAAGATATTTACAAGAAATGTGACCGGCTTCTCCCCCTCTTCTTCATCATCAGCTTCTTGGGAAGGATTAAGCAGATTACAACAATGCCTGAAATAAACACTGACCATCTTGATGAGCAGCAAGTTCAGCTCCTTGCAGAGATGTGCATTCTTATTGATGAAAATGATAACAAGATTGGTGCAGAGACTAAAAAGAACTGCCACCTGAATGAAAACATTGATAAAGGTACAGTGGGCATTTTTTGTTTTGCTTTAAAATACATTTATCCAGTATTTTGCCACAAATTGGCAAAAACCGCCAATCAGAGACATTCGTGTTAGAAATCAATTTGAAATAAACTAGTGTTGTTATCGTCAGCCATCTTTCCATTTGGGTTCTGGTTAGTCAGTGGCATGGTGCTGATATACACATGGAAGTCTATACTTTACCACATTTTCCCTCCATTTTATTCAGATTCGTGATGCCATTTTCTTTTTGTAGATGAAGATGAAAAGCCACACTTTGAGACATGTCAGCATTGTCACATAAACATTATTCAGCCTAATTCATCGTGCAGAGGGAATTGTTGCAGAGCGACAAGTGCCTCTCCATATCAAGAGTAGACTGTTGATTTCAGGCTGAATGGCCGTCCTTGTGCCACACAGTCTTGGAAAGGTGGTGGGCCCAGCAAAAGACAAGAGCCCCTAACTACTGCAAGTAGAGTCACTTCTGTCACTTATTAACCTCTCTGAGCCTCAGTTTCCCCATTTGTGAGAGGAGAGGTGGACAAGACAGCTTCTCAGCTTCCTTCCACTTCTCAATCTATGATCCTGTTGCTCAGTAACAGCACACTCCCCCATGGTGATTGATGAAACATTCTCAGTTTTTGCTTTTCATGAGTCTGGCCAGATGTGGCAGGGAGGATGCTATGGGAATTGGTTACAAGATAACTTTCTGAGGCCTGAGTGGAGAAATAGATAAGTTTTTTGTAAACCATGTGAATGTTAATATTTCTTTTTTTTCCTTTCAGGATTATTACATAGAGCTTTTAGTGTCTTCTTATTTAATACTGAAAATAAATTATTACTGCAGCAGAGGTCAGATGCTAAAATTACTTTTCCAGGTCAGTACACTTATTTTCAGTTTTTATGGGATAAACAGCACTGCATAGTGGGATGAGCCTATAGCTTTTGGAGTCATAAAACACCTGCGTTCAAGTCATACCTTTCATGCTTTTTTAACTATTTGATTAATTTCCGTTTCCTTCTCTGTAAAGTGCAGATAATGATATATGTTGTCTTTTGTTGTTATTTATATAGTGCTTAAAGGTTTCTAAAGCTCTCTAGAGCTTACATAAATGCATACATTACCTCACCTGAGCCTCACAACACTTAGCCTTAGTCTCCTCATCTGTAAAGTGAGGCAGTTGGACTCAGTGGCTTTTAAGGTCTCTTCCAGCTTTCCATGTTTGCTCCAAAGAAGCCTGTGAGGTAGGTAGTACAGGTATTAATGTGCCCATTTTTACAGATAAACAAACTGAGTGCTAGAGAAGTTAATTGACTTACAGTCACATTGCTGTGCTTGTAAGGGCCAGAGGTGAGATTGGAGTATACCTGTTTGCCAGGGCTATACTAATGCACATGGTTCTAGGAGCTGGATTCTGCTAAGGGGGTCTTGGTGTTTGCATTTGCCTGCTCTACCACCCTGGGGCTCAGGATCTCCCAGTAATTTGCTGAAGTGGGGATGCTCCCCTTTTGTTCAGGTGAGACAGACGTCTCTTGCCAATCTTCCAAGTTTCTTAGGCTAAAAGATTATTTCACCCCATCTTTTTGCTGATTCAGCTGTTCCAGGATTTGTTTGGGGGTGTTATTTTATGGTTGTTTGGAAGTAAATATGGTAGAGTTATGGCAGTTTACTGCTTACTCTGCCATCTTGGCTCCCCAAAGTCCAAAGGTGGGTTTGCCTCTCACAGAATTGGAGGGTCTGATGAGGTAATGTATGGAAAGGGCCTTATAAACCATATAGCGCTTGATGAATGTTAGTTCTTCTTATTCTAGCTGATCAAGCCATCCTCTTTGGGGTTAATGTGTACAGTGGGTGGGAAGGACTCTTAGAGCTAAGTCTACCATGGCTTTCAGGAAAGGTTAGGGAGTGGAGGTGAGCTCTGATAGATAGCAAAAATAAGATCTTGTTTTGTAGGAACAACTATATTTTTTGTTTCTAACAGAATTTTTTTCATGGTAGTAGACTTTTGTTTCTAACATTAGTTTTCGTAAACTTGTGCAAAATTAAAGAAAAGCAAGTTGACCCACTCTTTAAGTTTACAAAGTTACATATATTTAAAAACCTAGCTCTGTTTAAATGAATTTTAAAGGCATCTTCTGATACAGGTGGGAGGCTTCTAACTTTAAGCCCTTTTTAACAAAGCTATGTTGAGTCCAGAAAAGACAAGGAAACCTACCTGCTAGATATGTGATAAGAGCAGGGAGCTTGGAACCAGTTAAATTAGGTAAAGAGAGAAAACTGCTAATTAGAAAATGTTTATGGGTTTATTTTCCTTTCCTTTTTTTTTTTTTTTTTAATGAAGAACGGTGATATACTGCTTTGTAACTGTCCTTCCAGCTTTGGTCATGTGGTAAAAGAGAACACTTGAGAGAGGCTGTAGCAGAGACCTTATTTTCATTCCCTCTTTTCCTCCCCCCCTTAAATCATATAGATAGATAGATAGATGTATATATCTGTCTGTATGTGTGTATCCATAGATAGATATGTGAAAAAAGCTCTCTGGTAGTATTCAAGGTAGTCTCTTTTCCAGGCTTTTGTTTAGCTTTGCATCAAGGCACCAGAGCTTTCAGTAAGCACTAGGAGAGCTTATTCCAAGTTTAAAAATTCAAGGCAAAGTTAGTGATGCTCCAAGATGGAGAAACATCAGGGTTAAATTAAATGGTTCAGAACAATTTAAGAATAAAGATGACATGCCTAGATGTTTGGTTTTTATTTCAGTCCTGCTAGCATTGTGTTTCCTGTTTAAATATAGTGTTTAATATATACTTAGCTATTTTACTTAAGAATTCCATTTTTATAGGAGAAAGTATAATTAATCTCTCTCTGTTAACTACACCAATGAGAATTCTGGTTTGTTTGGATCATGTGGCCACTTGGTGACAGCCTACTCTTAATTGTAAGCATGCTACATTTCTTTTGTATTGCCCATAGAGTCTAGGACAGTGTTGTACACTCAGTAGGCTGAATGATTAAAAGATAAAGTTTCAGTTTAAGAAGAACTCTGCCTATAGTATCCATGAGCTAGAGTCCATATGCAGCAGCATCCCATTTTTCCCAGGTGTCCAGTATAACCCTAAACCTAGAAACAGAAGAAAAGGCCTTTAAAGTAGTGATGAAAGTTGTGTAATAATGTAGTACAAATTGTGTGTGAAATGCTAAAAAAAGCTAAAGGAAGGAAGGGGGAGTGGGTTGCTAGGTAGCATGTGGTTAGAACTCTAGGCTTGCTTTTAGGAAGGCCTAAGTTCACCTGCCTCAGACACTTACTAGCTATGTGACCCTGGACAAGTCACTTAACCCTTCTCAGTCTCAATTTCCTTATCTATAAAATGGCATTAGTAATAATAGCATGTGATTTTTAGGATTGTTTTGAGGGTCAAGTGAATTAGTATATGCAAAGTCCTTTGAAAATTCTGAAGTGGTATTTAAATATTGTCATCCTCATTATTACCATAGAATACTCTGTGGAGATGTTTTTTTAGGTGATACACACAAATCAGTAGAGGAGATTCTAAGTGGAAGAATAACATGACTTTATGATCATAACTTGACTGTTACATGTTTGTATTTATCAAGGTGTAAATGTCCATTTTAGCACAGCATTCATTCTTGCCTCTTTAAAGCTGTTGAAATTCAATATAATAGAAAATATTTTTTATGTTCACATTTATGGGACAGGTGCTACTGGTGAGAAGTAAGTACATTGTGGCATTAAGAGTCCTTTTATAATAAGGGGAATTGGGTAGACTCCCAGATCTCTAATTTAACATAGATTTTTAATAGCTTCTCAGAAGCACAAAATAGCCTTTCTTTATTTCTAAATATAGAAATTTGTATTAGAAATCGATTTTGTTATATCATTTAAAAAATGACAATTTAATAATTACTCTTCTTCATACCATGTTCATGATCTTTCAAGGAATTGAGGTAATTAAATCTCTCTCTTTTTTTTTTTTTTGCTTTTTGGAGGACAATTGGGGTTAAGTAACTTGCCCAAGGTCACATGGCTAGGTTTTTTTGTTTGTGCATGCATTAAGTGTCTGAGGCCAGATCGGAACTCAGGTCCTTCTGACTCCAGGGCAGGCGCTCTACTCACTGCGCCACCTAGCCGCCCCTAATTAAATCTCTCTTAACATTTTGCAGGCTGTTTTACAAACACTTGTTGCAGTCATCCACTAAGCAACCCAGTAGAACTGGAAGAAAATAATGCCATAGGAGTAAGGCGGGCAGCTCAGAGACGTTTAAAGGCTGAACTAGGAATCCCCATGGAACAGGTAATAAGTGATACTGTATAACACTTAGTGCCAGCAACTGATTGTAAGAGGGATGGTGAACAAAAGAGTCAGGCTGGCGAGCATGGTTAGACAGCAATGCTGGTTTGATGGAGTAGTATAATTCATTATATATCTTTCTTGTTTATACATGGAAAGTTTCACAGTGAACTCTGAATCACCAGTTTCTCAGGAATGCACTCAGCTAATCATAGATATCAGCAAAGACCTTGACTAGCAAGCTAGTTCCTGCACATCCAGACTGCTTGTAGCAAACACAGCAATATTGATATTGATTGCCAGATATTCTTTGGGGAAAGATAAGGTATATCTGTCCAGAGGGGACTTTGCACCCTCCCGGATTCGAACAAGTCCAAATTTGAGCATAGCTCAATGAGTCCTTGAACTCAGAGCAAGTCCACAAGTCCTTGGACTTGGACAGAAGCTCAAGGATCCTTTAGACTTGGTCCTTCACAACTTAGCAACTGAGAATTAAATATAAGCTGAAACTTGCTCTTGATAGCTAGGTTGCAAGAGAAATTTTGGATTCTTGAAGTATTTTGTTGAATAGGTCTTTGACTGTAGAAGGTAACATGAATAAAATCAAACTAAAACTTGTATTTTCATTCCTTCTTAATAGGCAGTCTTGTTCAATATTGAGACATGTTGACTATATATGTTCTTGTAAGAATTTTTAGTTGTTTCCTAGCTTATGGTCTTCCTTTCCACGTGAATCCCTGTCCCCATATTTGGGGACTTCAGTAGGCAATCCAGCTCCTGCCTTGATACAGACTTCTCCTCTTTCCTGGAAATGTGCTCCCTCTTCACCTCTCAGAAAGCCCACCTTCCTTCAAAGCCTAGCCCAGGTGCCACCCCTTCCTCAAAGCCTTAGTATATCTTTTCCTGAGCTGTTAGTGTCCTCCCCCTCTCAGATTATTTTGTATTTATTTAATTTTTAATGTTTTTATCACTTTACTATAAAATTCCTAATGGACAGGAACTGTTTTAATTTTTGTGTTTGTATTCACAATGCCTGGAATAGTACTTTGCACATAAGAGAAATCGAGGTGTTTGATTTGGATAGAATATTAAATAAACATTGCTTGAGAGATGATTGTTTTGTAAAAATGCCCTGTGAACCGAATTGTACAAATTGAGACATTTTTTCTTTGCTGTGTTTGGATAGAAATTAGTTATCACTAACATATAAATGTTTTTCCCTGAGAAATTATGGTAACTCATTCTCTCAGAAATGTTCTCAGAATAGGTTTTTATATAATACATGACATTGATACACAATTTCAAAAGGATGAAAATTTGTAAAACAGTGCTTTATTATAGATACTATGATCTCATGAGACTTTTTTTTTTTTTTGCCTTTTTTTAGAGGGCAGTTGGGGTTAAGTAACTTGCCCAAGGTCACACGGCCAGGTTTTTTTGTTTGTGTGTGCGTTAAGTGTCTGAGGCCATCATGAGACTTTTTAAACTGCTTACGTGAAGTTTTTCCAAGTAAACCTGTCTTCCAAGGATAATTGAAGCTACAACTATCCTTTTGTTCATTGTGATATTGAAATATTCCCTAAAATAATAATCTTCATTTATATGTGCTTAGAAATGTTAAGATTTTTTATTCTTCTTTAACAAATTGTCTATTTTGCTCACAGGTTCCTCCAGAAGATATTTCCTATCTAACACGAATCCACTACAAGGCACAATCTGATGGGATTTGGGGAGAACATGAAATTGATTATATCTTGTTTGTGAGGAAGAATGTAACCTTAGATCCAGATCCTAATGAAATTAAAAGCTATTGTTATGTGACCAAAAAAGAACTAGAAGAACTCCTGGAAAAAGCAGCTAATGGTGAAATTAAGATAACGCCCTGGTTCAAAATCATTGCCGAGACTTTTCTTTTTAAATGGTGGGATAACTTGAATCATTTGAATAGATTTGTTGAACATGACAAAATTCATAGAATGTAAAAATGTGGGTCTCTAAAACTCCACATTAAAGTCATTTTAAAATTACCTTGTTCTCTTTTATGAGGACCATCATAGGTGATATGCCGTTCAAATATGTAGAAAGACCACTGGCTAGTAATTTTACCGACTGTAAATTGTATGTCTTGGGTGTACACATGGCCAAAAGATGTATACACATGGAAGATTTTTTTTTGTTTAAAAATAAAACAAAAATCACATGCCTGTACACACACTCACAGTTTAGCTAGATTAAATTTAACATGTGCCTAAAAATCTATTTGTGGCAAATTTACACAAATTAAGTTTTAAGATGATTAGGACAGACTTTTTCAGTATCTAGGTTTCTATTATGGTTCAGATAAAAATATTTTCTAAAGGAGGAATACATTTACTTCTAAAATACTGATTACCTTCTTATCTGCTTGGCTATTTTGAAACATGCTGAAATAATTTTGGCATAACTGTTATTAAACCAGTACAGAAGATTGTAAGGAAATTGCTGGTGTCTCAAAGGTTTGGTTTCTTTATCTATATTCTGAGTGAAAATGGGGGTTAATCATTCTGGAAGTGGGTCTTTAAAAAAAAGAAGAAAACAAAGTAGTTTGAAGTTTTACAACTGCTTTTTGTATAAAATAAATAAGTATAATTGTATAATTATATAAATAAAATAAATAAGTAAATTTTGTATAAATAAAACTTGAATTCAAACAGCACTATTCTAGGGAAAAGTAATAGGACAAAACCTTTTTAAAAGTTTTTTATAGCAAAGTTTTAAAAATCAAAATGACTGAAGCTTTTCATGAATTAAGACTATGGATCACAAAATGTAGAGAGCATGACTGGATTGTAGAAGAGAACAACGCCCGATACCAATTTTGAGATAGCGCAGAGTAAGACATTCTGTGAACCAGCCTGACCCAAGTGAATTTAGATTATTGAGGTAATAATATATGTGGTTTTAGATGTAACCTTCTGATTTGCTTGAATACCATTTGAAATCTTGGGAGGTTCTGTTAACTATAAAAGTTACAGTCTAACAAAACCTGTGATACACAGTTGGGGGGGGGGTGCGGGGAGAATCATATGTCCTTAAACTTTAACATATATTTATTTATAGTTTCTTTTTTTGTTTTTTTGGTTTGTTTTTTTTTTTTTTGCCTTTTGGAGGGCAACTGGGGTTAAGTAACTTGCCCAAGGTCACATGGCTAAGTTTTTGTTTGTGTGTGCTTTAAGTGTCTGAGGCCAGATCCAAACCCAGGTCCTTCTGACTCCAGGGCCAGCGCTCTACTCACTGCGCCACCTAGCCGCCCTTATTTATAGTTTCTAAATAATTATATTGAACCTTTTTTATCCTACTAATATGTATACAGCATGACTTATGAAGGATTTATTTTACTAAACAAAGTACAAAAATCAATAAAAGAATTTTCACATTCTTCAAACTTTTTTGGTTCTGTCATTTTTCAGTCATGTCTGACTCTTCATGACCCCACTTGGCATTTTCTTGGCAAAGATACTGGAGTGGTTTCCCATTCCCTCCTCTAGCTCATTTAACGTGAGGAAACTGAGGCAAATATGGTTAATGACTTGCCCAAGGTGACACAGCTAAGCAACCTTTAACCTTATCGCTATTTTATTATCAATTTATCAAAATAATATTCTGTCAGCAGTAGGTTGAAGGAAGGAATGAAGCACTTACTGTGTGCCAAGCACTATGCCAAGGGCTGGGGATACAAAAATAAGAGTCCTGGCTCGCATGAAGGGAAGGGTTTAGGTACGAATGAGATGGGAAACTTCCAGGACTTCAGGGTGCTGAGGAAAGGCCGAGCATGAGGCCTTTTCTTTCATGTCATTTCCACTGACAAATCCATGCTAGTTTTTGATGTTGACCCAGTGGACAGTGCCAAGAACTTTACTGTCTAGGTCTTCAGTACCCATGGCGGTAAAGTCATGCAGGTGCAATTGCCAGGATGCATTTACACAGGAGTCTCATCAAGGGGTGATGGTTGAGGGTCCTGGGCTGCAAACATTCCTCTCCTATGGTCTTTGGTCCTAACTCTTAGGCTCTCTCAGAAGCTGAATGGAGTTAGCCACATTTGTGGCAGTGGTTTGACTTAGTGGGTATGAGCCATCTCCAGGTTCTACCTCAGGGTGCCTTGTTGCTTCAGCTAGACTGGCTGTTTGCCCAGTAGCTGGAGGTGAGGGGGGGGAGAAGTGGTTGGATTAGATTAAATATCCTAAAACCTTGGTTTCAAATGTATAATTATTTTATCAATCCATGTGATGATTGTAATCTGCCTTTGTTACTCAGTCCTCCTTAACCTCAAGGGAAATTAGAGATCCCATTTTCCACTGGACACATCATTCCTGGTAGGAGAGTCATAATACAAATAAGGTAAGTTTATCAACTTAAGATTTGGTAGCTCTGATGGTTCTAGGTTGTTTGCAGTGGTCCTATAGGTCTGATGGGTTAATGTCTGATCATGGTAGTCCTTCCTCCAAGGGGAATGAAGCAGTTAGCAGCTGCTGCTTCGCTAAGTTCTAGTTCTAGAACCTGCATTTTCCCATAGTAATGTCTGTTCTTAAGGGCAAGGGAATCCATTGCAGCCCCTTTGCCCAAGTATGCACATAAAGATCCTCACATAAAATGCTTAATTAAACTGAGACTGTTGGGTATCATTTTATGCAATTTGGTGCTAACTATAAATAGGGCTGGCTGAGCAATATTGAAAATATGTGATTTTATAGCTGCTCAGTCACAGAATTTCCAAGCTGGAAGGGACTTTAGTCCATCTTACCCGAAAATGAATCCCTTGTCAATCTAGTCAACAAGTGAGCTTCTAGCCTTTGCTTTAAGACTTCTAGTGAGTTTGAAGGTACTATGTGCCAGAGTAGCCCGTCTCACTTTCAGATAGCTGAAATTATTTGGAAAATTTTTGTCAGGCATGAATTTCTTAATAGCAACTGTTTTTGTTTTGGCCAGAAACCCTGAGGGTCTTCCCCTCCCAGACTGATTTTTTTAACTAGGTAAAAAAGGCCATTTTCTGCCTCATTTCTCACTGAGCTTTAATGACTGAATGGGCATTGCCTCAGTCAAACAGATCTGTTAAAGACCTTAGTTTATAAAGACCAAGGTGGACCACAGCATCCAGAGCCATCTCCAATCATCCTGATTCAAATCTTGCCACTGGGCCCAGGAGGCTCTGGAGGAGAATGTGAGGCTGGTGACTTTGCACAGCCCTCCCTCACTTAAATCCAATTCACTTGCAAGTCATGGCATCACCTTCCTGATATCATGGTCCTCTTCTAGAACAAAGGACAAACACCAATAATTTACAGCTTGGTATATAATGCCTTCCCTTTGGGTCAAGTTATGACTCCATGGACTACTACTATATGGCCTGTATGCCCAGGGTCCCTCACCATTATGATTTTTTAACAACCTCTCCGGCCACCCCTGCTCATCCCTGCTTTATGAGCCCTCCACAATAAAAGAACATTAACTTGGTCAGAGTCTCCACAACGAAGCTTTTCATGGCAGGCAAGTTGACATTTTTGGCTTCTCATTCTGACTTCACTGTCACAGATGTTAAAACTTTCCTAGAAAATGAACATACTCCAACTACTCCAGGAAGACTCTTATTCAGCCATAAAATCAACAAAGAATCTTAAGAACATAGTATGTGCTGATGATTTTATTGTTGTTTTTATTCAGGTTAAATACTGCAGAGTTTGTGATGTTAATAAAGATTTGCCTAGAAATACAATCATTTAAAAAGTAATATTTTCTAAAGTTAACATTCAAAATAGCATTCTTATCTAATTTGTTTAAACCTGTCTCTGTTGTAAGAAGTAAGTTAATTTACTAAAATGATCTTTAGTTGATAATCAACTTCCCAGATATCATTTAACATTTCTATTTCAGTCTCATCATCCCAGTCAGGTAGTCAGTGTGTAGTATGTTCCAATTGTTTCCTTTTTATTTTCCTATTAAACCTCTTGCAGTATATATGCATTATAGTATAATGTATATAGTACAGTATGGTAAAGTATATGGTATAAGATAGTATAGCATAACAGAGTATAGACCTCCTCACAGTAGGAGTTAGACGCTTTTTCTCAACACCTAATGTGGGGACTTGCATATGACTAGCATTTGATAAATGATGTCTAATTGAAAAGACATGAATAGTGGTTATACTCCCTTTGACAAATATTGCAAAATGAGTCTCCAATGGAAACGTGATTTTCACTACTCTTATAAAACCAGTAGAAATGCTAAAGAATGCTGATGATAACAGACAGCATTATATGCCAGAAGAAGATTGTTTGGAAAGAACAAATGCATCTGTTCCTTCAGAATTAGAAAACTAGAAAAGGTATCAAGAGGGAAAAAATAACAAATTAAATGTAGCATAAATGGAGATCATGTAAAATCAACTATGAATAGTGAATGAATTATCAGCACTGTGGCTTCTTCTGATAAATGAGCATCCCCCAAAATTGTCAGTGTTTGATATTTTTCAAAGTCAAAAATCATTTTCACTTAACATATAATCACTGACCCTAACCTTCCAATCAGACATGTTTTTAAACTCTGTGTATTTTGTCAGGTTCAACAAGTGGACTCACATCATTTAAGTTATCCCATATTTTAAACAGAACATGATTTGCAATTATGTGAAACCATCCAGTAAACTTAGGTTTGTCCTTGGTTTCTTGTTCCAGAAGATTTTCTAGTTCTTCCTTTGTTACATAAATATAGTCTTTTACTTCTTTGGGATCTGGATTCAAAGTGACATCTTTCCTTACAAAGAGAAGGTAACCAATTTCATGTTCTCCCAAGACTTCAGTTATACGCAACTTGTAGTGAATTCTTGCCACGAGGACAATATCATCAAGGGAAATCTGTGATCCACAAAGTATAATATTAGAAAATGTCAGAGAATATTGTTTATTTCCATAATAGAAATACTTTTACCTTTCTTTTTTTTTTGGAGGGCAATTGGCGTTAAGTAACTTGCCCAAGGTCACACGGCTAGGTTTTTGTTTGTGTGTGCATTGAGTGTCTGAGGCCAGATCCGAACTCAGGTCCTTCTGACTCCAGGGCCAACGCTCTACTCACTGCACCACCTAGCCGCCCCTTACTTTTACCTTTCTAAGCAAAGTTGAATGAAATAGCCCTGCCAATAGTCTTATTTCATTTTTCGAGGAACCTTCCAACACCAGTCCCATGATTTATGTAATTAAAGGTTCATTCATAAAGCTATCTCACCAAAACCAGAATTGTAAACTGGGCTTTCTTTTGCTTCAGAAGAATATTTAGATTAACACACTGGTTAATTGGCCAAATTATTTCGATATTAATCTAGGATCTGGTATCTTTAGTCAAGAGATTAGAATAAAAGCGTAGTCGTTGTTTGTTTGGGGTAAGGTTGGGGGGGGGTGGGGAGGGGAGAAGGGCAATCAGGATTAAGTGACTTCCCCAGGGTCAGACAGTATCTGAGGTCAAATTTTAACCTGACTCCAGAGAAAAGTGTAATCTTTTATCAACATAGTATTGGGGGCAAAAACAAAGTATGGAAAACAGATAGCTGCATATAAATGTAGAAGAACCTCATTCTGGCTCATTCACTCCCATCACACCTATTAGAAGAACCAAGAGTCCTGGATAATTATACCAATTTGATCATCAGACCCAGAAAAAAATTAACTATGACTATTTCTGCTAGTGTGGTATAATCTCATACAGGTTACTTCTTTGATACATTTAAAATCCAGCTGTCAAAGTATATCATTAGAGCTTATAGTGTCTAGTTTTCCTATCACAGACAATGAAACTAATTACCTGCTCCTGGGGAATTCCTAATTCAGCATGTAAACGTCGCTTAGCAGCCCTCTTCATTCCAATAGCAAGACTTTCTTCCATGTCTAGTGGTTCATATAGTGGATGACTAGAACAACTGTCAGAAAAATACCCTAAAATGGAACATACAGCATCTCTTGTAAAGATAAGTCCTTGGACCATTAATGGAAGAATAGCAGGTTCCTCATATAATGAATCTATTTTTTTTCTCATTTGTGCCCAGGAAGCCAGCTGTAATATATCATCCCAAGAGTAAGAAGACTGAATTTTGTCTGTTTTATAATAAAATGTCCCCCATTGTACTGACCACCCACCCTAAGACCAGAACAGCATAGTTTGGATCATAGGGACCTGAACCTGGGAAGAGGCAGACTGGCACTTGCTGGCATATACTTCTGCGTGTTATTTCTCTGTGTATAGGTTGTATCTTTGTGTACAGGTTATATTCCTCCTATAGAATGTAAGTCACATGAGGGCAGGAGTAATTTTTTTCAAATTTGTGTTTGTATCCTCAGCATGTAACACAATACTCTGCACATTGGTACTTAATAGACTTGTTGAATTGGGTTACTTCACAGTTAGAAGGGCTTCACCTCTTCCTAGTCCTGTCCTCTAGCAAATAGAATTACACCTCTCTGTTTTTTCATACCTTATGAAAGTGACTCATTTTTCTAACCAGTCGGTTAATAATGATTTATTGGACATCTACTGCGTTCCAAGAACTGTGCTGAGTACTGAAGATACAAAGCAGAAGACAGTCCTGGTTCTCACGGTGCTCACAGTCTACCGAGGGAGACAACATGTAAACAACTATCTATAGACAAGATGTATACAGGATAAATTGCAGATAATCAAGAGAGAGGAGGAACTAGGAGGGAGTCAGGAAAGTCTTCTGGTGTAAGGTGGGATTTGAACTGGGATTTAAGGGAAATTGGAGAAGCCAGGAGGTAGAAATGAGGAAGAAGAGAATTCCAGTCATGGGAGACAGATTGTGAAAATGCAGGGGATATGGAAAGATTGACGATTAAAGGAGAGACTTAGGATGATAGAAGTAGCAATTGACTAGAGAAGATGAGATGGAATGGGATCACTTGTGTAGGTAGAAAGGTTTCCCTTAGAAAGGAGAAGGGTCAGCTCTTCCTTTGAGGTCAGGGTAGAGGCAGCAATAGTAGCAAAAGGTATCTGGGTAATCTGAGATGCAGAGGAGTGGGAAAGATGGTGTTCTCAGTGAATGGTCTTAGTTTTTCTTCAGTGAAATATGAGGCAAGGTTCTCAGCTGGAAGAGTGAAAGAAGAGAAATTATGGAAGGCTTGAAGAGAGATGAAAAGATTTAGAAAAGCCACTGTCATCTGCAAGACCCCAAATGATCATCCCTAAACAACATCAGAATCATGCTGTTGGTTTCTTCCTAGTAGAACCCACATGGAACATGAGGTAGATAGTTTTTGGTTTTTTTAATATTGCATATAATCACCTGGGAGGTGAAATTGCCAACAAACAACCCTAGTCCACAGTCATTCCTTTTCGCAAGCCTTCATCACATGAACTATAACTACTCTAATGAAGCAGGATATATCTACACCAGTCCCATATTGCTCAGAAGCTATCCATTGGCTCATGAAGTAGACTCTACTACTTTAGTCTGCCTACTCAAATATTGACATTCTGTCCACCAAATACTTCTTGGGGGAAAAATAGATGTATCTAAAGTTACATTTCTATTAGCATTCAAAACAAATGTACTCACCAGGAAAAGAATATTTGGTCTCTGCTCTCTGTTGTAGCAAAAGTTTGTTTTCTGTAGAAAACAAGACTACGGAGAAACCACGATGCAGAAGCCCTGGAAAATATCAACAGGACTGAAAATAAAGAGCTTATAGGCATGATTTTAATGTTCTTCTTTTGTCAAGAGTCTCCACCTCTCTCAACAAATCAACACTGCCCCCCCCCCTTGCTGCCCCTAACAAACAGCAAAATGGAAGACCTATCGAAGTGCAGAAGGAAAAGTGTAGTGAGCAGATAGAACCTCTCAGGATCTCCAACTCAGAGGAAGAGTACTAGAGGAGTACAGAATGAGAACTGGAAGGTATCTCCCTGGTCATATAGTTCAGACCTCTCTTTTATTTTACAAATGAGGAAACTGAAACCTAGGGAAGGTGAGTGACTTATTTAAGTCACACAGGCAGTAGGAGTCAGCAACAAGATTTGAACATGAGTTCTCTGATACTATTCCACTGAACCAGGGCAGCTAGGTGGAGCTTGGATAGAACACTGGACCTGGAGTCAGGAAGACCTAACTTCAAATCTGGCCAAAGATGCTTACTGATGAGATGACCTTGAGCAAGTCACTTAACCTCCATTTCTCTCAGTTTCCTCATCTGTAAGATGGAGATAATAACAGCACCTACCTCCTTGCTTTGTTGTGAAGATCAAATAAAATAATATTTGTAAAGCACATAGCATGGTGCCTGGCACATTAGCTATTAATATTCTGCTGTCTTTCCATAATTTACTTGATGAACTGAAGCTCAAAGAAAAAATGTTTTAAGATTCATATTTGAAACTCAAGATAATTTAAGATTCTTACAATTAGTAAGATTCACATCTTCCAGAATCTTCTCTCCCCCGCTTGTCTTTCTGTCTCTCTCTTTCTCTCTGTCTCTCCTCTCCTCCTTCTATTCTTCCCTTTGCTCTTCCCTGAAACCCACCTTGTGTTCTTCAGAGCTGCTCATAGATGACAGGACAAATATGCACATCCCTGATTCTATTAGGAGGAGGACAATAAACCATTTCTCCAGTGTTTCCATGATCTCCCCCACCCCAACATTCCATCTAAGCTCTTAAGGCTACCATAAAAATTTCTGAGCTCTTAATTATGGTATCAGTCTTTATGAGATACGCATTTGAGAGGGCAACAAATGTAACAAAGTACAACCACATTAAATAATGCCTGAATACTACAGAGAAGTGTGGAAAGAATTATAAGAACAAAGTAAAATAGGTAGAGGTAGGAATATAATATACACAATTACCTTAACAGTGTAAATGGAAAAAACAACAATAAAATATGTGGTTATCATGATCAAACTTGGACCAAAAGAAGGCAGGAGAAAACAAAGATCCTTTCTTCTTCACAGAGGTGGGGGAATAAAAGTGTGGAACGGTACATATTCTGCCAGACTTGACTGATATGTCCTGTCTTTTTTTCTAAGCTGCTTTTTTCTTCTCTATTTTTTTTTTTCAGTTTGTATTATAAGGTATAATTCTTTGGGTCAAGAAGGGAGGCACAGGGGCGCAGTGAGTAGAGCGTCAGCCCTGGAGTCAGAAGGACCTGAGTTCGGATCCAGCCTCAGACACAATGCACACACAAACAAAAACCTAGCCGTGTGACCTTGGGCAAGTTACTTAACCCCAATTGCCCTCCAAAAAGGCAAAAAAAAAAAAAAAAAAGGGAGGCACACATGTGAAAAACAAAATATATCAATAACAATTTTAAAAGAATATTCACATCTTCCAAATGAACAGAGAGAAGGTAAGACATAACATAACATAAGAATGTTCACACCTCCAAATGAACACAGAGAACATAAGACAAAGAAGGTATCTCCTTTTCAGTACCTCAATCCATATCCCACGGTATCTCTGACAGACTCAGGAAAGACTAAAGAGGCGCTTTCAATATTGACAACATAAACGTTTCCAATGTTACCTTTTTCGATGTTTATATTCAGATGGCAATTCATCTTGCTGTCAGTACCAATCACCTGATCGTTTTCATCAACAACAATTAACATCTCTTTCAGTCGCTGCATTTGGTACTGGTCCGGGTGATCCAAGTTACTTTGGGACATTGTTGTCAGTTCTAATAATACCTGTATTATCGATATTTATGGTCAGTTATAATGTAAACATCCCTAAATAACACAGATACAAATAAGAGATCAGCACAGTCAAGGAACATAAGACCACAGAAATGGCAAAGTAATTCAGTGATTAGAAAAATTTCCCATAGAATAGGAATAAAGATTTCAAGTTTCCCTTTCTATTTGTTATGTAGGAGATCTCTATCCTATTATCTCTGAACACAAGAATAACTGAAAGGTTAACAATCAGTTCCTACCAGACACATGTACTTGGAATCTCTCTCTCTGCTTAGAGCTTTCATGGGTAAATTAGCCAGGACCTTATCAAGTCTCTGGTGTGACCTTGTATCACTAAGAAAATTAATGGCTCCTGTAATCAGTCTCATTGCCTGGCCTGCTGTATAAATCATGGCAAAGACAAAGATCTCAACTTTGTCTTTCTTGCCAACCTGGCTAAGATGTTACTAGTTAAAATGGACACAGAAAGATGAGAACAATTCTTAATAGCAGATAGTTTTAGAAAAAGTAAAAAAAGAAAAAGGATATTTGAAATAAAAGAATAACTTCAAAGAGATATATTCATTCACTAACCTTTCCTGGGGAACAGCTCTTAGCCATGCAAGTATAAGCACACATAAAGCCAATGAACATTGCATGTGAATTTATACCAAGTTTGTTGGGCAACAGTTTCAGGGAGGAGGGGCAAAAGGAGGAGGAGAAAGAGGAGGAAGGAGACAGAGACAGAGAGAGAGAGACAGAAGACAAAGGGTGGGGAGAAGGTTCTGGAAGATGTGAATCTAATTATAAGAATCTTAAATTATCTTGAGTTTCAAATATGAATCTGAAAACATTTTTCCTTTGAACTTCAGTTCGTCAAATAAGTTATGGAAAGACAGCAGAATAATAATAGCTTATAATAGCTAACATTTACATGGTGCCTACTGTGTGCCAGGCACCATGCTATGTGCTTTACAAATATTATCTCATTTGACCTTCACAACAAACCAGGGAGGTAGGTATTGTTATTGTCTCCATTTTATAGGTGAGGAAACTTAAGTCACTTAACCTCCATTTAAGGGTTAAGTGACTTGCTCAAAGTCATTTAGTTAATAAGCAACTGAGGCCAGATTTGAAGTTAGGTCTTCCTGACTCCAGGCCCAGTGTTTTATCCAAGCTCCACCTAGATGTCCTGGTTCAGTGGAACAGTATCAGAGAACTTATGTTCAAATCTTGTAGCTGGCTCCTACTGCCTATGTGGCTTGGACAAGTCACTCACCTTCCCCAGGCTTCAGTTTCCTCATTTGTAAAATAAATGAGAGGTCTGGACTAAATGACCAGGGAGATACTTTTCAATTCTCAATCTGTACTCCTCTAAGAGTGAGTTGGAAATACTGAAAGGTTCTATCTGCTCACTGTACTTTTCCTTTTATACTCCAATGACACAAACATAGGTCTTCCAACTTAAGAAAACTGAAAGAAGACCTAGGTTGTTAAGATGATTTATTGTTTCTTTAAAAAAAAACCCTATCTTTTTTTTATTCAGATGATATAAAGTGGGTTGTTAAATTGCAAGTTGCTTAATTCACTGAAAATATGTTAAGTAATAATAGTGAAACAGGAGACTCTTTATCAGATCTCAGATAATGCTCCATTTTCCATCAGAAACTACGATCAAAATATCATGCTTCATCTGCAATGTCATTACCAAGTACATTGACATAATTTCTGATACTCTGCACCTTCTCAACTCGTTTAGTTGCCTCTTCGCTCAGATTGAAGGGTTGCAGAGTGGAGCAATAAAGTCCTTCCAAACCCTTTCTTTCTAGAAGACTCAAAACTTTCCAAAGAACTTTCCACTTTCTATGAGTACCTCCACTTGGTTTTGACTTCACAGAACATCATTCCCCTGTGCCAAATACCCTCTCCTGCCATGCAACAATACATTGCAAGTCCAAAGCAGGGAAAACAAACTCCTTCGAGAGAGATGATGGACTTAAAATGTAGAATTAGACACATCATTTTGCATATAGCCAATGTGGGAATTTGTTTTGTTGAACTATGCATTTTTGTTTCGAGGGTTTCATTTTCATTTTTCAAAATTGTTTAGTTGGGAGGAGAACTAGGAGGAAGAGAACATAAATGCTCACAAAAACAAAGAAGCAAATTTTTTTCAAAAAAACTACTGAATGAATGAAACAGCCCAAATACCTGATTTTACTTTTTGTCATTTAATTTAGCTCAATAATATCTCACACCAAAAGACATTATTGGCATTCTCCCCCACCAGCCTTTTGGTACAATGAGTAGGGCACCTGGTTTGCAGGTCCTGGATTCAAATGCCCTTTTAGCTACTTATATCTTGTGGGTCACAAAACAAACAACCTGACCTCTCTAGGGCTCAGCTTCATCTGTCAGGTGGGGAAGGTGGACAAGATGAATTCTGAGATTCCTTCTAGCTCCAAATAAACCATGTTGTAGGTTGTCTTTATAAGCACCATTAACCTTCTCATTGCTCCAAGGGTCCCTCACATTTTCATTCTCTAGAGACTGTGGTGTTTCAAGATTTGCAGTATCATCAGAAAAATTCTGATACTAAAAAGATAACTTTCCCCCATTTCTTTCCATGCAATAATTTCCTTTTAGTTCATATAAAAGTGGGTTTAAGTATTCCTAATAATTAGGCACACAATTTCTTATGTATTTCATGAATTACAAATAATGTCATTTTGAGTATTTTAATACAAATGACCATTTTCCCCTTTTACTTCATGAATGCTAGAAAAGAACAATTCTCCAATACCTCACCCCTATTCTGTCTGAAAGCTGAGTGAAAAAAATGATGACATCTGTGAGGGGTTGTCTCATGCAACTGGACACTGCCAATAGTGTTTCTACATTCAATGACTTTCACATTCTCTTTGGATTCAGGCAGTGGGGAGGAAACAAAGTCACTCCATATGTTCCTCTCTCTCAAGATAAAGAGAGTGCTTCTTCTCTTGAATTCTGCAACTATCTCTCTCATCCTTCTAAGAATTCTTGGCAAACTTATCTCAGTCACATACATACATGAACATACACAAATACCCTTAGGACTTTGGACCCAAACATTCATTTTTATTCATCCCATGATGCCTGCATCTTTAAAGTTGAGTTAAAAATAGGTATGTCATGTTTTGTAATTCCACTGCTAAG
Source organism: Gymnobelideus leadbeateri (assembly GCA_011680675.1). Classification (NCBI taxonomy): domain Eukaryota; kingdom Metazoa; phylum Chordata; class Mammalia; order Diprotodontia; family Petauridae; genus Gymnobelideus; species Gymnobelideus leadbeateri. Next base: position 14,697 of record WOXC01002934.1, on the reverse strand, counting down.
CATATGCCCTAAGGAGATCAATGATTAAAAGAGAGTTCCAAGGGGTGTAGCTAAGATGACAAGTAAAGGCCACTCACAAGGTTTAGCAGCTTCTACATTAAAGGATCGGAAGGCTTGCAATATGCTATTCTGGAGGGCAAAAGAGCTAGGATTACAACCAAGAAAAATTGATACAACCCAGCAAAATGGAATATAATCTGTCAGGGGGAAAATGGACATTCAATGAAATAGAGAATTTTCAAGCATTCCTGAGGAAAAGACCAGAGCTAAATAGAAAATTTGATTTTCAAATGCAAGACTCAAAAGAAGCATAAAAGGTAAACAGGAAAGAGAAATCATAAGGGATTCAATAAGTTTAAACTGTTTATATTCCTACATTGGAAAATGATACCTGTAACCCCTAAAAGTTAAAAGAGTATACATAGACAGAAAACACAGGTGAGAACTGAATGTGATGGTATGATTATCTAAAAATCTATATAATTAAGGTTTGAGAAAGAAGAATGTACTGGGAGAAGAGGAAAGGGAGAGGTAGAATGGGATAAGTTATCTGACATAAAAGAAGCCTGAAGGATATTTTACAGTGGAGGGGAAGAGGGGGAAGAGAGCACATGAATCTTATGCTGATCAAAACTGGCTTAAAGAGATAATAATATATACTCAGTTGGGTATAGAAACTTATCTTACCATACAGGAAAGTAGGAGGGGAAGGGGATAAGAGAAGGGGGGGGGGGGAGACTGATAGAAAGGAGGGCAGATTAAAGGAGGGAAAAGTCAGAAGCAAAACACTTTTGAGAATGGTAAAGGAAGAGAGAGAGGGAGGGAGGGAGGGAGAGAGAGAAGGATAAACAGAGGGAAAATAGAATGGAGGGAAATAGTTGGTAATCATTATTGTAAAAACAATTTTACAACAAGTTTCTCTAAAAAAGACTTCATTCTCAAAATAGAGAAAACCGAGTCAAATTTTAGAATTATGGAAACAATCATTATAATAATTTATAATAATAAAATTATTAAAATAATAATCACTCCTCAATTAATGAATGGTCAGAAAATATAAACAGGAAGTTTTCAGACAAAGTAATCAAAGCTATCTATACTCATACAAAAATGTTCTAAATCATTATTGATGCAAATTAGAACAACTCTGAGCTGCCACCACACACCTATCAGATTGGCTAATATGACAGAAAAGGAAAATGACAAATGTTGGAGGGGATATGGGAAAATTAAAACATTAATGCACTGTTGGTGAAGGTGTTCAAGGATTCAAAGAGCTATTTAGTACTATGTTCATAGGGCTATAAAACCATACAAACCCTTTGAGGAAGTAATACCACTACTAGGTCTGTATCCCAGAGAGATAGAAAAGAAAAAAGGGAAAGGATCTACATGTACAAAAATATATAGCTTTTCTAATGGTAGAAAAGAATTGGAACCATGGAGATGTCCATCAATTGAGGAATAACTGAACAAGCTGTACATGATTGTGATGGAATACTATTGTGCTTTAAGAAATGACAAGCAAGATGTTTTCAGAAAAATCTGGAAAGACTTAAATGAATTGATGTAAAGTGAAATAAGCAGAATCAGCAGAACATTTTACACAATAACAGCAATATGATACGATGATCTACTGTGAATAACTTAGCTTTTCTCAGCAATACAATGATCCAAGATAATTCTGAAGGATTTGACTATGAAAAGTGCTGTCCATCTCCAGAGAAAGAACTGGTAGAATATGAATACAGATTGAAGACACTTTTTCTTGGGTTTTTGTTGGTGGTGGTGATTGTTTTTTCTTTCACAGCATGACTTTCATGGAAATGGGTTTTGCATAACTACTCATGTGTAACCTATGTCAAATTTTTGCCTTCTCAGTGGGGGGAGGGGCAGAGAAGGAGAGAATTTAGAATGCAAAATTTGAAAAAGAATGTTAAAATTGTTTTTACATGTAATTGGGGAAAAAGTTAAAAAAAAAACCCAAAGTATCCATATGCACCAAAATGTTTGTTGCAGCATATTTTGTGTAGCAAAGAATTAAAAATAAAATAGATGCTCATCAATTGGGGAATGGCTAAAGAAATTGTAGTATATGAATGTAATGGAATATTATCTTGCTGTGAGAAATGACAAATATAATGAATAGAGAGAGACATGGAAAGACTTCTATGGCCTGATACAAAGTGAAGTAAGCAGAACCCAAAGCAACAATGTACATAATGACTATGGAAATAGAAAGAACAATCATCACAAATAATTGAAAACAAATATTGCAAACTTTAAAAGAATAAGCATGGCTGGAAAAAAGAATGAAAAGTCACATGTGTATTACATTGTGTATATTTTCAGCTTTTTTTTTCAATGCATTGATCAGTTTTGCTTATTTTTTCTTTATCCTGTTTTTCTCTTTTTAAAAAGTCTTTGATACATGAATTGACTTTCTTGGAGGTGCAGGAAAAGATATATGGGGAGAAATTAGGTGATATGAAAGGAAAATATATCTATAAGATTATTTTTAAAATGTTTTGTTAAACTTACTCTAAGAACAAGTAAGAGGATTCTGATGGCTAAGTTGAAGCAAGGATTCCTATGTGTTTGAAACTGAAACCTTTTGTTCAGTCTTTCTATACATAATCCCTAGAATAATTCTCTGTTGGCCCCATCTTCTTTATTAGATTCAGAAGATGACAGGCGAATAACACTTTACTAAGTCTTCTTATGTACACTGTTTCTCTTGCCAAGGACAAATTATTCCAATACTATAAATTGTCTAAAAAACAATCCTTATTTTGAACACCATCTCTTTTTATTAACAAGGAAAAAAAAACAAAAACCAGGGGCAGCTAGGTGGCGAAGTGAATAGAAGACCGACCCTGAAGTCAGAAGGACTTGAGTTCAAATTTGACCTCAAACACTTAACACTTACTTAACTGTGTGACCTTGGGCAAGTTACTTAACCCCAATTGCCCAACCTTCCCCCCTGCAATAAAGAAAAAGAAAAAGAAAAAAAAAACAAACTAAGCTTTAATTCAGCTCTATTCATGGTTTCATATATAACCTTTTTTTTGTTCCTTATATGTAAAAATGTTTGTGCTAGTTAAGATTATAATAAAAGCAAAGAAATAAATTCAATTGATACCTTATTATTACTTTGATCTCACCTCTAAACTCACATTCTTATGTAAATCAAAGGAGACAACAGAATACACATTCAGTTGCTTCTTTATATTTTTTTAAACAAAGTTACTTATAAGTAACAAAGAAAAAACATGCTTAAAATAGATTGCATTGAAACGTTGTTACCTTTGTAAGAGGAAACAAAACAAACAAGGATAATCAAAAATAGATTTTTTTATTCCAGTATGTCATTCCTAACCTTTTTCACATGTATCTATTTCAGATATATTCTCTGTAAAGAGAGATATCCTCTTTCCCCAGGGCCTTTACTGCCCGAGATGTATGCCTTGAAAGATCTCAGTAGATTTTCAATCTACTCTTGGAAGCAGAACTTTATAAATGTTGTCTTGAGGGAAAGAGGAGATATGTGTTAATTTTATACCTCCATCTAAGTGCTTAAAACAAATCTTGTATAAACACAGAGATCTTCTTCTAAAGGGACATCTGAGAGGTTAATCCCATAGATATCTTTCATAGGTTGCACTAAGTTCTCTGTCACTTTGGTACTGCCACCTGCATCTGTCATCTAGACTGATGTAGATCGCTGAAAAACAGAGCCCCTCATCCTCTGGGTGCCCTAGAACCATTCCTGGAATGACTTGAAACAACTTCATTTGGAGGTGGAGAGACACTAGGTGCTGAGTTTTTTTTGTAGTACATTTTCTTCCCTGCCACTTTTCCAGTTTTATCAGGTTTACACACAATTAATTGACTTGGATCAATGCTAACATTCTTTGTCATAAAGTCTCTTACTGACATCATGACCAAGCAAAATGCGCTATCAAAATTTCATAAATTCAAAAGAACTCATTATGGATATCAATTTCTTCTTCATACTTGTGAAATTTCTTCACTATCAATTTCTTTCTTTTTTTTCCCAGAGATTACTTCATCATAAGGCAGTGGCAAATGGTATTTAATCCCTGGGATTAATCAGTCCATAGAGGTTCTTCTTGTCCGTGCAAGTCACATGGGAACACCATCTCTCTAGTCAAGTTTTTATTTTCCATGATTGCTTTCTCTTTTTTATTACTCACCTTCACTCCACAGAAATGATGAAAACACCAAATATAACCTCAAGACTTTCAGTCTTTTGCCAAGGTCATCATCACCCTTATCATTACTTTGTAGGTTCCTTTTGTTCATATCATTTGCTCCCATATGAAATATCACAAGCTATTACTTTGTGATATTATGCTGCTATTACCTTGTGATATTTCATATGGGAACAAATGATAAGTGGATTTGACCTTCCTGGGAAGTTTTCTGTAACATACTGGATGCATTTCTGAGAAAGACAGGAGGCAACTCTGTTCACAACTATGTTTAGGCCATCAAGTATTAGAGGAGAAAGAGAAGAGCAACGGTGATTGGAAACTCCTTCACAAGACAAAAAGAAATATTTTCCTGTCTGTAGCTCCAAACATTCAGTGATCCTTCTTCTATTCTTTCTTCCTGTCATATTCTTCTACTCTCTAATGCCAGAATCTGGTTTATATTTCTTATCATCACTTTACATTCTTTTTCTACTTTTTCCCCCCTTGAGGCCTTTCTATAACTTCAAGGAATATTGTGACGTCCCTGTTATACTCTAAGATCCTTCCTCAATCTCCAAGGTTCATCCATGGGGGCATAGCTCCCCCTAAGTTCAAGGTTTTCCTTGGGTTCATACTCCTAATATTATATAGTTCTTGTGTTCCTACAGATAATTTACTTTTCAGTAGTTAACAAGAAAACGTAGTCAGCTCAAAGCAAAGATTCACTGAAGCATAATGGTAAAAAAAAAATTAGTATCAAAACACCTTCCCCCATAAATCTGGTGCTCACTCTCCTAACTACAACCAATATCAGTAGGGAGAGTCATCACACATAGAGATCACAAGTACTGAGATACACATGTTGGGAGCATATATGGTCAAAGACTGGGCTTGAAGGGGCAATTTATAACTCTAATGTTGTAGAATCAATGATATCCTGGCAATATGCCTCTACTTACCTCATTCAGAGTCTTCACCAGAAACTTCTCCAATGGACATTGCCAGGGCAGATGCTTTCAGCACCTGTGACTTCTGGCTCAGCTGGAATCTTTGGCAATTTTGTAATCAAAGTAAAACGTTGTGTAACAATCAAGCAGAGTATCTTTTCCATGTCCAAACAATAATTGGTATCATAAGTTAATCATCATCATCATCATCATCAATCATCATTATCTTCTTCCTTTTTATCCTTCTCCTATTTCTTCTCCTCCTCCTCCTTTTCCTTTTTTTTTTTTTTTTAAGAATATCCAGGGTCTGGAAGTCAGAGTTCCTCATCTTCTACAAAGGATGATAAAGTTCAATCAAGCACTACATATAAGTTTCTCTTGCTGCTCCAATTATGACTCCAGTCTTTGTCACCACATTTCAGCTGGCTCTTTACCCTACAAGTTCCCTCATTCAAATTGTTTTCCAGAATGGTCTGACCAATTCTCAACTCTACCAACAATACAGTAATGTGCCTATTTTTTTGCAGTCCCTCCAACATTTGTCATCACCCCTTCTTGTTACCTTTTCTAATCTAATGCCCAATACCGATTACCATGTTTGTCTATAGGAAAATTTCTACACAACCAGAACCAGAACCTATTTAGCACTTTCTTTTGATTCTAAAGAATGATGTGCTCAACACCTAGGTTAATTGGTCTGATTTTCTCAGCATAAACCTAGAATTGTGGAAGCTTAGTTAAGAGACTAGGGAGAACATACAAGGTCAAATCCTCTATCTGGTGTTGGACATAAAGGGAGAAGGTAGGTAACTAAAACCCAGGGATAATACATTGATACTTTGTTATTACCTCATTTCCACTCTTTCCCATACAATTTTTTAACTGAGGCAAAAGTCTAGAATCATTATATAAAATAGATAATCTAGCTGAGACAGACTGAGAAGTTATTACCCTATCGTACAACAACAGCAACAACAGCTAGCATTTCTATAGAGGTTTAATGTTTGTAAGGCCTTGTACAAATATTATCTCATTTGATCCCCACAGCAACCTGGGATGTAGGTGCTTTTGTTATATTCATTTTTCTAGGGAGGAAACTGAGACAGACACAGGTCAAGTGACTTGCCCAGAGTCAGATATAGCTAATAGTGAGGCTGGATTTGAGCATATCTTCCTGATTACAGGCTTAGTGTTCTAGCTACTATGCAACCTAGAGGCCAATAGTCTTCTTCAAGCCACTTCTTTAATAGATCAAGGACTCAGAAATAAAATTTAAAATCTAGGCACTAAAACATCATTTAACTTTCCCCACATGATTATTATGATTATTATTATTTTTACAAAACAGTCGATTACTAATTGTATATTGAAAGCAGTAAGAGTTTCTACAACACCAAACAAACTAGTTCTGAGTTTTTCCTGAGATAAAGTTTAACAGCTCCAGCTTCTTCAGTGTTTATCAAAATACAAAAGAAAAAAAAAGTAAAGATCTTTTTTTTTTTCAGATGGCAAATCTAACCCTTGTAGTAATGAGGGGTAGTAAAGGACATTTCTCACATATACAGATAGGAGGATTGTTCCAAAATGGGACCGAATACTTCTAGAATGGAATGTCTCCCCAAGCTCTCATGCTCAATTTATTTTCTTTCAAAACCTAGACACCATAGAGAAATGCCTGGTGTTCTTGACTGTGTTTTTGAAATATCTCCAGCCAAGCTTTAGGGCTAATGTAGGCTGTGCTTACTATGGAGAGGTTTCAAACAGAAGTACCACACACACACTTGACCAAAATTAAAAGGATGGTGTTTTGTTGTCCAAATATGTCAGAAAACTCTTCTCACTGTTTATAACCAGCCATAATTGTGTCTTTCCTAAGAGTTATTCAAATGCAATGGAGAACTCATCCCAGCCTGACCTGAACTGCAAGGGGGAAAAAGTCTAGTTATAAATGGTTTATGATTGAAGATCTAATGCTCTCAATGTGCAGTCTGCTCTGAACCACAACCTCAAACCTTTTTTCCTAATAAATATCCATGTGAGCACAAATACAAGCACAAACTCTATGAAATACATAAAGATCCAAAGACATAGCATTACATGGATCTCTATTTTAACCGTGCAAAATTGATCACTTGTTTGATTTTTATCATTATTTCTCAAGTTAAAAAAGAAACTGCAGACAATTACAATGGTCTGGTATTCAAGCTGTTACTGCAAAACCTACACTAAGCATATTTCTCTGTTCTGTGTGTTCAAGTGTTTTACTTGTCTTTTTTATTTTTTTACTATTTAAAAAAAATACACCGAGTTCAGGTTAAAAACCAAAAAATGGATCTCAACACAGATCTCACAAGCCAGCAGGAGGAGCATGGGCTCTGCTGCTGCACATTAACCCCCAGCAACCCAAGTGTTAATGTGCTTAAAATCCCTTCCCAGTACTAACCGGAGAGTTGATTTTTTTACAATAAAAAAAGCTGAGTAATATTGCATAGGCATGCCAGAAACTGCCCCATTAGAAACAAAAACTATTTACATTAAGTAAGAAACCTGTATTTGCCACATTTACAGCATGGTGCAATACATACTGTGACAAGGGATAGGAAAAAAAACAACTCCCGGCACTCAATACCACAAAGTAGCACAGTTTGCCACATGAGAGTAAAGCAAAGGGCAATAGGAGATAAGAGGGAGAGAAGGAAAGAGAGAGGAGGAACTTTTGTTGATTCATTTTTGGTTTCAGAGCTGATTGGACAGCCAGTCCAGTCCTTCATAGAGCCCATCCCCACTTGTGGCACAGGTGGCTTGGATGTACCAGTTTCTGTGGTGAAGATAATGCAGTCCAAGTTTATCTGTGATTTCAGCTGCATTCACGGCATTCAGAAGATCCTGTTTGTTAGCAAACACTAATAAGATGGCATCTCTAAGCCCATCCTCTGCCAACATTCTCATCAGTTCTTCTCGGGCCTCATTTACTCGTTCCCGGTCATTAGTGTCAACCACAAAAATCAGTCCTTGTGTGTTCTGAAAGTAATGTCGCCACAGGGGTCGGATCTTGTCCTGGCCACCTACATCCCATACTGTGAAGCTAATGTTTTTGAATTCTACAGTTTCTACATTAAAACCTATAGTGGGAATAGTAGTTAACGATTTCACCCAGCTTCAGTTTGTACAGAATAATTGTCTTTCCTGCAGCATCCAGACCAACCATTAGGATCAGCATTTCTTTTTTTCCAAAAAGCCCCTTGAAGAGGTTAGCAAATATATTCCCCATGATTCAAGTGTGATGTATTGAATGTTGGCAAAAGAAACCCGGGAGCGACTGCTGCTGCTTCTTTTTATCGGCTCTCCAGGCATTGGTTTTGATCCCACAAGATGGCAGCTCCCGACTGCAGCCACGTCAGTGCCCCATATGATTATTTTTAAGCTTATATAGTGGCCTTACTGGAGAGTAAAGCTAATTGTCTGACTTAGATAAATGCCTCCTTCTTCACTTAACTGTTATATTTGTCTACTTTATTTCACTGCCTTCTATTTACCACACTTTACATAAAGCTTTGGTAGAGAAAGCGTCAATACAATACTCTAAAGTAGCAATTAAAAAACCTCTTTATCATCGTATGTCCTTGAAAGACCAAAGAACATAAGCACTTTTTTTGCCCAGGTGATGATCCACAACGTGTCTTCCTCCTTCTCCTCTTCCTCCTCCATGAGAGAGAGAAAAATATCCCTCAGTGATAAAGGAGTTTGACATTATATGCCTCACAGCTAACACTAAACATTTCCCCAGGAGAGCAGAGTACTACAGTCTGTCAACATTGCCCAGACCTGGAACCATCAAAACCACCGAATTCTGGGTGGTACATATTGTTTCTGAATACTGAGGGAGAAGCTTGCCAATCAGTCACTCGATCAACAAGCAAGTATTGAGTGTCTATCATGTACCAAGCACTGTAATAAAAATGGGGATACAAAGAAAGGAGTTCACAGTTTAATTAGGGAGATTATATTCAAAGGACTATGTACAAACAAGATATATAGAGGATAAATTGGTGATAGTCGAGAGAGGGAAGGGACTTGCATTAACAGGGACAAGGAAAGGGATTTTATCTGGGACAGGGAGGAAGCTGGGGAAGCCAGAAAGTGGAGAGGAGGAGGGAGAAAAATTGAGGCAAGAGAGATGGTCAACAAACATGTAAAGAGTGGAGAGAGGAATTGTCTTATGCAAGGAACACCAAGGAAGCATCTGATCTTAGAGCAGATTGAAAAGAGTAAAGTGTAAGAAAACTGGAAAGGTGGGAGGGAGCCAGTTTATGAAGGACCTTCAATATTAAACAGAATAATTTCTATGTGATCCCAGGGGTGCTAGGAAGTCAATGGAGTGTACTGAAGAGGTGGTGAGTGACATAGTCAAACTTGAACTTTAGAAATATCAATGTGACAGCTGAATGGAGGATGAAGCATAACAGGGAAATACTTGAGGCACTGAGTCCAACAAGCAGACTATTGCAGTGGCCTAGGCATGAGGTGATGAGGGCTTGCACCAACATGGTGGCAGTGTCATCGGAGAGAAGGGGGCATAGGCAAGAGATTTTATGAAAGTAAAATCAGTAGGGCCTAGAAGGTTAATGGATATGGGGGGAGAAGGTGAGGAGTGGAGGATGACATCTTTGGAGGTCATTCCTTTCTCCCTCTAAGCTCCTTCACAACAAAAGCCTTACCACCACTTTAGGATGATGTCTAGGTCTTTCTTTGAGGAAGGGAAGGAAGTTGGGGTGTGGTGATACATAGAAATACATGTGTTAATACTTTTTCCATGGTGGAAACTACCAGTGCCTCCAATAATCCTCCCTCCAGGAACCAGCAAAGGAGTTTTAGACAACAATGACAGACCTATTTTTCTACTCCTTCATCTCATATGTAGGGTTAAGACAGAGATGTGTAAGGAGAAGACAACCATGAACACTTAGACAACATATTTCAAGAAATCATAAAAGAAAGCCATGTAGATATATTAGAACCAAAAGAAAAAGTAAAACCATAAAAAAATTCACTGATCATATAAAGAAATCCCAAACTGAAAAGACCCAGGAATGTCATACCTATATTCATGCATTCCCAGGTCAAAATACAAAAATATTGCAAACAGACAAAAAGAATTACATATCAAGAAATCACAATAATAATATCATAAGACTACAAAGGAAACAAAATATTAGAATGTGATATTCCAAAAGGCACAGTATAAAAATCTGCAATCAAGAATAATAGATCCTGAAAATCTGAGTACAATTCTATTAAGAAAATTTAATATAACAAAGGACTTGAATGCATTCGTATTCAAAAGAGCAGAACTAAGTAAAAACTCTGAAAGGCAACCACAGTAGTCAAGAGAAAACTACATAATTACATTTGATTGGATGGAAGGGCTTCAAAGATGATGAATTATTTACCTTCTAATAGGCAAAACAAAGATTAGGGACCCTTTAGAATTATCACTGTCTCAAAGGGTCAGAGAAGTGTTTTTGATTAAGAAAATAATTTGTCATAGGCTGTCTGCATAGAGTGTAAATTCAATAGTCAGTATATACTGCTCCTGATACCTAAAAACATGTCTCTACCATCCTTGAAAAACCTCCCTTTATTCCACCATTCTCCCAAACTATAATCTTTTATCTTTCCTCCCTTTCCCATACTCTCTTCAATCAACTCTTGTTGCCTTTATCTCTTCACAACCTGGTTCCTTTTCCAGTCTTACATAATTTATTCCTCTCCACATATTTTATGATCTAGTAGCATTGGTCTTGCTACTCGTGGCATACATCACTCCATTTCCCAACTCTCTACTTTTCACTGACTGTCCCCTATGCCTGGAAGGCTGTCTCTCCTACCTCCATCTCCTGGCTTACTGGGGGGTTTCCTTTAAGACTCAGCTCAATAGGAGAGGATTCTGGGAAGATGGTAGAGTAGGTCAGAAAATTTCCAAGCTCTCAAGATTTTCTCCCCACAAAAGAAATAAAATAGCACCTCAGGGTGAACATAGAACAGTAAAAATAAATAAAGGTAGGGGCAGGACAGGGGTCCTCCTGGGATAATAGGAGAAGATCTAAAGAAAAATCCCAAGGAAAGGTTTAATTTCTGTGAGAGTAAACACCTCCAGGCTAGGGTTCACTTAAACCACAAGCAGCAAGCCCTGTGGTTAGCTGGGCTAGAAGGATGCCTCAGCCCCAGTCATAGGAAATTTTACCCCCAAGGACTGAGGAGAGTTGGGTGTCTGAACCAGGGAAGATCAAGGGAAAACTTTGCTGACAAGGAACACTAACCTAGCTGTGCTGCAGATACATGGCAGGGGGAGAGAAGGAACTAGCACATGCCCAGTGAGTGCAGAAGCAGTGGGGCAGGGATACCCCTGGCTGTGGGCACTTAAAGGAAGCTGAAAGTCTTGGTTTAGGGTCCAGGTAAGAGGGGAGAACTGAAGGAGGATCTGAGACTAGAGGCACCATGCCTCATGCCCCAGGATTAGAGGTGATTACAAAAACTAAGGTATGATAAATTTTTTAAAAATGCACAGTCAAAGGAGAAAGAATCCAACCATAGATAATTACTATGGGAATAGAGAAGACGGGTTCATTTTCAGAGGAGGATACCCCAAAGAGTAAGGTCAAATAGTCACCTGCCCAAAAAGAATTTATAAAAGAACTTCTAAAAAACTTTAAAAATCAAATAAGAGAAATGGAGGGAAGTTTTTTTAAAAATAAGAACAACCCAAGAAAAACAAGAAGATTATGAAAAGAAAGTCAAACAATTAGAAAAGATCCAGAATCTTAAGAAAGAAAATGAATGAAAAAAATGGATCGTTACTGAATTGACAGACTTTCAGGACTTTGATAAAAAAAAAAAAAACTGAACTCGATAGATTTGACATGTAAGAGCCAAGAGAAATGTAAGGTAAGTACCAAAGATTAATTACAAGGGACTCAGTAAGGACAGGCTGTTTACCTTTTATGTATGTAAAATGTGTGTCTAAGATTCTTATTAGTAAATGGGTAGTTCATAAGAAAGATTGGGGTAGACCTGAGTGTGATATAAGTTTAAAAAGTAAACCTATTTAGGAAAAATTTTAAAAGTAATTATACAAATGAGATATGAGAGGAAGAACCAACACAGAGGAATTAGATGGGGGACTGAGGGCTGTTAGTTTTAGAAACCTACTTTTTTTGAGAATAGGTTCAAGAAGAAACAATACATTATACACACATATTAATGTATATGTATGTAGATGTATTTTACACATAAATATGTATGCATGTGTGTATATACACACATGTATGTGTCCATGCTTAAATTGTAGCCTTCATGGGGGGGGGGGAGGGCGGATAATAAAGAACAAAGTAAAAAGTGCACAGTAGAGAACAAAAGAAAACTTACAAGGAAGCAAAGATGGACAGTTATCAAATTTCAACACAATGAGTTGTATTTATTATAAAGGCTTTCTTGAAATGGAAATTTATTGCTATGCACTTTGAATCATCTCTTATGTTCCACTGTACACATGCTTTTTTTCCTTTCTTATTTTGTATTTAAGTTTCAGTACTTAAGTTTGTTTATTTTTTTTTTTGGAGGGCAATTGGGGTTAAGTAACTTGCCCAAGGTCACACGGCTAGGTTTTTTTATTTGTGTGTGCGTTAAGTGTCTGAGGCCGGAACCAAACTCAGGTCCTTCTGACTCCAGGGCTGGCACTCTACTCACTGCGCCACCTAGCCGCCCCCAAGTACTTAAGTTTATAATGTTTCTTTTTCTTTTCTTTACTGTGGGTTTAAGTTTTAGTATTTAAGTTTAAAAAAAGTTCAAATCCTACCTTCTATAAGCAGCCTTTCCTCGTCCACCTCTTTCTGCACTACCCCAGTAGAGTTTTCCTGGTAGACTGCTTCCCATTTACATTGTATATATCTTACATATACATAGTTATTTGATTATTGTATCCTCCATTAGAATGTGAGCTCTTGAAGGAAAGGGGTCATGTTTTTGCTTTTATTTGTATCTTCAGGGCTTAGCCCAGTGCTGAACTACAGCAAGGGCTTAATAAATAATTGCTTGTGGGAGTCAAGATGGCAGAATAGAAACAGGACTTCCACGAGGCTCCAGCTTCCACCTTCACCAATCCATGTAAAAGGAGATTCTGAACAAACTTTGGAGCTACAGAACCCACAAAATGACACAGAGAAGCTAACCCCCCCGCTGAGGACAGCCCAGAAGCCTGGCAAGGAGAGGACAGTGCAGTGCTCTGGGAGCCGAGCCCAGTGCCCCGTGAGCCAGAGGTTTTAGCCCCATGGAAGGCCTGACCAAATACCAGCTGGAGGGACTCCAGAACACCAGCAGCTGTTGCGTTTCCAGAACTATCAACCCATAGATGCGAAGGAAAAGTGAGAGGTCAGTGCAGTATGGACTTTGGGACCCAGTGGTTGCATATGTATCAGCCTCTTCCCCCCAGGGTGAGGAGCCCATGAGGAGCCGAGGCACAGCCGCTGCTATGTTGCAGCTTCAGCTCCTGGCATGCAGACTGTAGGGGAACAAGCAACCAGTCTGAGGGTTAATCATTCTTGCTTTATCCTGCTTGGATCTGGATTGTGGTCTAGGGTAGAGGTCCTGGGGTGTGTGACCAGCTTGCCAGAGTGTGTGGAGGCTTCAGAGAGGCCACCCCACTAATACCTCTGGCAGTTGAGAAAACCCCAGCGTTTGGGATGGAAGCTCCCCTGTCTGGTGACAGAGACCTACTGTGGCAAAAAGCCCAGGGTCCAAGTGACTGCGTGGCAACATGAGTAGGCAAAAGGAGCAAAATAAACATAGTACCCCAACTTTACACTCCTACTTTGGCAACAAAAAGGATCAAAGCATGGAACAGGAGGAAGACAGTGAAGTCAGAACTCCTGCACCAAAACCCCAAATGAAAATACAAGCTGGCTACAGGTCATAGAGGACCTTAAAAAGCAAATAAGAGAAGTGGAGGAAAAATTGGGGAGAGAAATGAGAATGATTCGAGAAAATTATGAAATGAGAGTCAACAGCCTGACTGAGGAAAATAACACCTTAAAAAATAGACTAACTCAAATGGCAAAAGAGGCTCAAAAAGGCAATGAGGAGAAGAATGCCTTAAAAAGAGGAACTTGACAGATGGAAAAAGAATCTCAAAAACTCACTGAGGAGAATCATTCCTTCAGAATTAGAATGGAGCAAATGGAAGCTAGTGACTTCATGAGAAATCAGGATGCTATTAAATAGATCCAAACAAATGAAAGAATAGAAGGCAATGTGAAATATCTCATGGGAAAAACCACTGACCTGGAAAATAGATGCAGAAGGGATAATTTAAAAATTATTGGACTACCTAAAAGCCACGATCAAAGAAAGAACCTAGAAATCATCCTCCAAGAAATTCTCAAGGAAAACTGCCCTGATGTTTTAGAACCAGAGGGCAAAATAGAGGTTGAAAGAATCCACCAATCACTTCCTGAAAAAGATCCCCAAAAGAAAACTCC
>WOXC01002933.1:0-10914 GCA_011680675.1 Gymnobelideus leadbeateri | reverse complement strand
TTAAGGAACTTGTAAAAGGTATCTTGTCTTCTTCTTAACACTAATGGTTCCCATAGAATCATTCTAATTTATCATACAAATGTATGTGTTATTGACACAGGCAGCCACAATAGCTCCATAGTTGTTCTGCTTTCATGTCAATGACACCCAGGGGACTCTTTAATGCATAGATTATTGACACACTCATCAAGGTGGCTGACACATATGCTCTAAACTCGTGCTGAAAACACAATTGCTATTTTTAGATGGAGAGAGGCCAATTTCTTGGACTAAAAAAGCCTGTTTCCTGGGTAACTTTTCATTCCATATTTGAGAGAGATTCCTTGAAATTAAAGGAAACCAAGATAGGGGACCAGGAGACAAAGTATTGTTTACTTATTAGCAATTTGTTCAATTATTCAGTTTTGTCCAACTCTTCATAACCCCATGGACCATAGCATGCCAATACTGTTCATGGGGTTCAAGGTACTAGAGTGGATGACCATTTCCTTCTCCAGTGGATTAAGGCAAACAGAGGTTAAATGAGCCTCAGAGCACACAGCTAGTAAAAGACTGAGGTTGAATTTGAACTCAGGTCTTACTGCATCCACGCCCAGTACTATATCCACTGAGTCACCAAACTACCCCTATTGGGACTCAGCTAGAAGATACTGCATATTATTGAGCTTTAAGGCACAAATCCTGAATATATATCTAGATTTCAAACCCCTAAAGACCTTTCTGGGAACTCAATGCCAAGGAGAACCTTAAGTAGCTTGAGACAAATTAGAAAGAACTCCATGGGGACCAATTTTGTTCTTCGTCAGGACTGCCACTGTCCCTATGCCCTACATCATGGTGCTCCATCATCTCACTGCTTAGTGTGGCTATCCCTAGACCACAACCCTCTGATGCTCCTCCTGCAGGGCCTGCCTTGCCTTTCCCCTAGAACTGTGGGGCTATTCTCTGAATAGGCTTTTGGTTCAGCTGAAAAGTGTTAGTTTTGTTTTGAATTTCTACTCTAGTGCCTAAAATAGTGCCAAGGTGGTTTTTTCCCTGTCATATCTCCTATGGCTTTCTTGATGACTTTGCACAGTCCTGCCTCACTTAAATGCAGTTCACTTGCAAGTCATGACATTATCTTCCCAATGTCATGGTGCTCTTTGAGAACAAAAAACTAACAACAATTTCAGATTCTAAAGTTTTCCTTAGAGATAGAGGATTCCATTGATTTTCCACTTCCATAATTCAGTTTTCCTTAATTTTATACTAATTTTACAACAAGTCTGAAGTCAATAGCAGTTTGCAATTTGTTTCTGTTTGATGTCTATGAAATTAAAACTTGGGGATCCCTCCTAATGGACCTAGAATTCTATCTCGTTGGTGGAAGGGAGAAAGCAAAGTGTAACAGGAATGATCGCCATTTTCTGCATGAGAATTATGAAAAGATCTAATAGAATGGGATAATGTAGACTCTAGAAGGAATTTTAGGAATCTCATCATCCAACTCCTCACCTTCATAAATAAGCAGGCTGAATTTCAGAAAGGAGAGATATTTTGCTAAGGGCATATGTCTACTTGGGCAACATAGCCTGATTTTAAAGCCAAGTCTCTTTATACTGTTTTCAGCAATCTACTGAGCAGCTGTCCTTGAAATGAACCTTCAGTCCCCAGAACAAGTTGAAGACATGGCTGGTGAAAGAAAACTAGGTTTAAAATACAACATTAAGATCATGGATCCTGAACCTGGACTAAGCCTTAAAGACTATCTGGTTCAGTCTCCTTATTTTATAGTTTAGTTTGAGATTAGAAAAAATGACATGCCCAAGGTCACAGAAGATCTCCTGGTGAGAAAACTTCCTTTAGCAATGTCATTCAATCCATCAACATGAATTCATTTAGCTCCTGATATGTGCCTATAGCTCAAAATGAAGCACTGCTTTCCCTTAAGGGTTTACATTCCAACAAGAAGACAACATGTACCTATATAAAGATGTGCATCATATTGAAAAGAATGAAATCTAAGTTTGGGAAGGAGGGTGCCAGCAACAATAAAAAACAAGGGCTTCATCTGAGAGGAAGGGTTTGAGCTCAGTCCTTTTTTTTCCTTTTTAATATATTTTATTTATTTCTTTAAACATTTTCTGATTACATGTAAATTTTTTAATATTGATTTATTTTTGGAGTTCCAAATTCTCTCCCTCCCTCTCATCTCTCCCATACCCCTTAAGAGGGTTAGCCATATATTGATTGATTACACATGTGAAGTCATGCAAAACATGTTTCCATGTTAGCCATGTTATAAAGGAAAATACACAAGCAAAAAGGAACAATAAAGAAAGCTTTTTTAAAAAAGGATGTTGTGATATGCATTCGGAGCTCATCAGTTTCCTCTCTGAAGGTGGATAGCATTTTTCCTCATGGGTCCTTTGGAATTATCATGGATCACTGGCTTGAACAGAGTGGCCAAATCTTTCACAGGTGATCCTTGTTGTTCTTGTGCACAGTGTTCCCCTGGTTCTCATGAGCTCAGTCATGAAGGAAACTAGGGTTTCTGAGAAGTAGAGGTGATAGAAGTGTCCATATTCCAGGACTGGGTTGGGAGAAGGCACCAATATGCAGGCAGAGAGGCCTGAACCTGCTATCACACAACTAGTGGGTGTGAGAGGCAGGACTGCAAAACTTGAACCCGGGGTGTGTGTGTGTGTGTGTGTGTGTGTGTGTGTGTGTGTGTGTGTGTGTGTGTGTGTGTGAAAGAGAAACAGAAACAGAGACAGAGAATCAGATAGAGAGAGAGAACCAGAAACAGAAGGACTAAGAGACAGACACAGAGAAAAACACAGAGTGATCAAGACAGAGAGAGAGATAGACGGAGGTACAGAAACAGAGAGACAGGGACTCAGATAAAGTCTAATAGAGAAGAGAGAAAGATACAGAGACAATGAGAATGGCAGAGATGAGAGACAGACATGATAGAAAGTAGAGGCACAGGTAAAGAGACACAAAGGCAAGATAAAAATAGAGGAATAGAGGAATGGAGATAGAAAAAGAGAGAGACAGAGAGCAAGGGGAGAGGAAAGGGGAAAAGGAAGAGGGAGAGGGAGAAGAGGGGGTCAAGGGACATAAAAGACAGAAAGGGAGCAATAGACTCATGAAAAGGACCCTACATCACCAGAAGGGAAAATTAGGAGCTCCAGGAAAGCGATCAGCAAAGAAAAAGGCCACCTCCTTCCTCGAAGAGAAACAACTCAAGCACAGACTAGGCACCCATCCTCCAGCTCCTCCAGACCCTGCAGCTTACTTAGACCTGCTTTAGCATCACAAATGATCTTGCTTCCCTGCTCTATCTCCTTTTGGAAAGCTTCTGATGCCAGTTATTGATGGCCACAGCCACCTGCCTGATCCCTCCCCATAACACTGTGTTTTACTGATTGAATGTTGCTTTTCTTCCTATCCATAAAGTGTCACAGGCCCCTTTGAAGGCACCAAGGATCACCCAGTGTGCAACATTCCTTCAAAGAATTTTTTTTTAAAGGATAATTGTTCCTTGCTTGTTCACCATAATCTACTTGGTTGATTCTTGTCATTGCTATGCTTTACAAAAAGAATGGTGGCTTCCTTCTGCAGGGCGAATTATAATGACTCAACTCCCTTTTTGTCCTTTTTCTGTCACATTTATTTCTTCTTTTTTTACTAACTTTGAATGTTGCACTTGATCTTTTACACATGTATCCCCCAAGAGGGGTACAGAATGTCTCTTGGAATTCCTGTTTCTTCTATGTTTGTTGTTCCCCCATTTGCCAGAATTTCAGGTTTCTTTTCAATCCCTCTACAACCCAAACTTCAACCAGTGGCATAAAAAGGACTGACCACAAAGAGAAATATCTCCAAACAGAAGCTCTTGAAATTCAAGAAATGTTATAGTAGATAAGTGTCTGTATCCTATGTATGAAACACATATTGCATTAGGAATTGTATTGCCTGGAATCCTTAACTTTGGAATAAAAAAATCTTCTAAATCATGATCAATTAATTGAATTGCTCTGCTCCTCCCATCCCCCAGGAATAATGCATCTACTAGCAAAAGTAAACAGATTTCTTTTTTTTTTTTTAAAGCAATTGGGGTTAAGTAACTTGCTCAAGGTTACACGGCTAGTCATTTGATTTATGCGTGGGTGCTCATTTTCTGAGGCCGGATCTGATCTCGGTCATCCAAACTCCGAGGCCGGCGCTCTTACTCACTGCGCCACCTAGCCGCCCCTTTAGGGCAATTGGGGTTAAGTAACTTGCCCAAGGTTACACGGCTAGGTTTTTGTTTTTGTGCGGATTAAGTGTCTGAGCCCGGCTCCGAACTCAGGTCCTTCTGATTCCAGGGCCGGCGCTCTATTCACTGCGCCACCTAGCCGCCCCAGTAAACAGATTTCTTAAAAAAATTTTCACCAGATACTAGAATTAGCCTATCACAGGCCATGCCTCCTTTACAGAAATCTACTATGATCACAGAATCAAGGTCATTCCAGGGACCCAAGAGTCACAGAAAGTAGCACTCAGTTTAAATGTAAATTATATCAGATATTGACTTAATTCTAGATATGATATGTGATGTCTTATTAAATAAGGACAGCTAGATGATGCAGGGGCTAGAATGCCAAGCCTGGAGGCAGGAAGATCTGAGTTTAAAGCTGCCTTCAGACACTTACTATGTGTGTGACCCTTGGTAAGTCACTTAACCCTCTGTAGCAGCAGGCACCCCAGCATGCCCAGGGTGGCTGCCAGCACAGGTTGTTAGACCTCCATTTCTAAAGGAAAGCAACTCAAAATGGGTTAACAATCTTACTTTATTCAAACATATGTCATTTACCTAGTTAAGGGGGAAAAGGTTAGCACCCAAACTTCAGAGAATATAAACAAGTTACAAGCAGAAGTTACAAGAAGACAGAGAAACAGATCAAGCAGATAGGCTTCCAACTGTCTGACCATTATATCCTTACCTAGTCATAGTAACTAGAGAGAGAAGCACCAACATCTGGGTTTTCAAAGCTGGGAGGCTCAACAGCTGCCCAGAGTCTCATCTGGTCAAATCAGACAACTCTTCTCAAAGTGAACCCCAAAACAAAGCCTCACATGAGAGTTTATATAGCCTTCTCCTGGCTCAGAGAATGTTACAACCCTCTTAACCCACTGACCAATCACAGAGCACCAAGGTGTGGGCATTCCTGAAAACCAAACCTCCCACCACAGGCTCCAGGTGAACTTAAGCCTATCAAAGGGCTAGGGGCAGGGAAGGTCTCAAATTCCCATCCCCATAACACCCCCTTTGCCTCAGTGTCCTCATCTGCAAAATGAGCTAGAGAAGGAAATGGCAAACCACTTCAATATCATTGCCAAGAAAACCCCAGACTGAAAAACAATTAAACAACAACATATTGCTAAATGCAAATAATGATGAACACTCCTAGAAATGGAATTATTCTTCACAAGATTAGGCACAGAACTTCAAAGATGAAAGGTACCTTATTGGTCACCCATCCCAACCAATGCCTGAAAATAATTTCTTCTAAATAAGGGATTCTTGCCTCTTTCTTTCTTTCTTCCTTTCTTTCTTTCTTTCTTTCTTCCTTCCTTCCTTCCTTTCTTTCTCCTTTATTTATTTTTTTTTTTGGTCATAGACCCCTTTAACAGTTAGGTGAAGTCTATGACCCCTTCTGAGAATAGTGTTTTAAAATGCAGAAAATGAAACACATTAGATCACAAAGGAAACTAATTATAATAAAATACAGAATCAAAATATCTTATTTTTAAAGTCCATAGAACTCAGGTTAAAAACTGCTGTTTTAAGGCACATTCAGTGAGTGGACAACCCAAGCATCCTTTGCTTGAAGAATCCCAATGAGATGTACCCACTAACTATTGCATCAATTGTACCCTTTGGTAGCTCTAATTGATTTTTCTTTCTTTTTTCCCTAATATCCTTCCAACTGTTACCTATTTCTCTTAATTCTCTCCCTTCAGTCCAAACCGAAAAAAGTCTCTTTTAATAATTGAAAGTCTTCAAAAAGCTGAAGAAAGCCAATACATTCCTCCCCTGTCCCATCCAAACTCCTTTTTCTCCAGGCCAACCATGTGATCCTCATTAAAGCTCTTCACCATTCTTTTTTTCCCCCTCCTCTCATCTCAGTCTTATTAATATCCTCCTCAAGATGATGATACTTAAAATTGAGTAAAGCACTCCATGTTTTCAAACTAATGCTAAACATACCAGACAATAGTTTCCTTATTTCTAAAGCCTACACCTTTTCTAATGTTAACTGTGATATCATTAACTTTCATGGCTGTTAGATCACACTGGTTATTCAAATTGAGCTTGCAATCTCTTAAGACCTTCAGATCTTTTTCTTTTTCTTTTCAGATGCACTACCATCTAACTAAGCCTTCCTTGAGGGAGCATGGTACAGTGGAAAGAGTCCAGAATTTGGAGGCCTGGTGCCTGACATAGAGGCTCTAGAACTTATTGACCTGTATTACCTTGGGAAAGTCACTTAAATTCTCTGGGGCTTTCTTTCCTTACTTGTTAAAAGATGAGACAATGAACAAATAAACTCTAAGTTCCATTTCAGCTCTAAATCTAGGGGAACGGGCATAAGCCCTGATTCCATTAGTACAGGCAACTCCTGGGAATAGAGATTCCTTTTACTGATCCCTGGGAGCAACTTCTCTATCAACAACTTCCATTCTTGGAGAATTCCTGGGACCCTGAGAGGTTAAGTGTCCTGGCCAGAGTCACACACTTAATACACATCAGAGGCAGCCCCTGAGGCTAGGTATTACTTAGGACAACTCACTCATATCTACAATAACCAACAATTCCAGAAGTTGGAAAGTTAATAAAAATACCTGAGAATGATGAAAGCTTATGCTATTCAAAGATCTATCTAATGTAACTTCCTGCATTTCTAGTTCTCCTTCATTCCCCGCCCCCTTCCATTAAATATTTCTGGTTTACTTGTGATTACTTGCAGAGATACAAGATAGTTATAATAGCTAGCACTTATATGACACTTACTGTGTTCCAGGCACTATGTTAAGCAGTTTAAATGATGATCTTATTTTATGCTCACAACCCTATCGTCCCCATTTACAGATGAGGAAACTGAGGCTGTGACTTACCTACAGTCACGCAGTTAGTAAGTGTCTGAAACCATATTTTAACTGCCGTATCATGTTCTAGAAACCAGGGAGAAGGATGTGAGTGTAATTCTTAGCTTTGAAAATAACAAGTTGTGAGGGGTGGAGCCAAGATGGCGGAAAGGAAGCAGTAACCTCGATGAGCTCCTCTGTCACTAAGTCCAAAAGGGTAAATCTGAGCAGATTCCGGAGTGACGGAGCCCAGTGGAAGACAGAGTGTGGCAGAATCCAGCCCAGGAGGTTGCCCAGAGTGTCCTCACAGGTCGAGCATAGAGCGCGTGGGGTCGAGCGCAGAGTTCGTGGGGTCTGCACAGCTCAGACCTAAGAGCAGGCAAGCAGACTACACCAGAGAGAGAAAAAGCCCCAGCCTGCAGACTTACCAAGGACGAATCGCAGTCATCTCGCAGAATGAACGGATCATTGGAGCCAGGTAGGAGAGTCGGGCCCCCAGTGGAGAGAGTGGCTTCGCAGGCTGCATTCAGCCCCCAGCCTGGAAGTTTAGAAACTGCCTGCCTGTATAATACAGGGGCTGGAATGGCAAAGTAAATTCTAGCTGCTCCGATCCTCCCATCCCTCCTTCATGAAGCAGAAAACCCAAATAGCCTCAGGCTTGAGAATCTCCAAGAAAGGGTGTAACTGAGTCAGCCAGGAATCTGAAGAGAAGAGAGGGAGGGGACCCAACAAGCCCCACCTCACCTCACCAACAAAAGCCTACTTATAGCCCAGGGGTATAGAGGCAGAAATCTGAAGTGGTCAGACTCATCCCCACCTACACATCTACATTCCTCACTGACTTCCCTGACTTAGCCATAAACTAGCCACCCAGAGGTATTCAAAGTCAAGGATCAGGCCCCAAACTCATAGCCTGAGACACTAAGAAACAGGAAGTCACAATGGGAAGGAAGGAAGCTGAAAAGGAGAAGGGGAAGGCAAGAAAGTCTATTCAAGCATACTATGCAGGGCAAGAACAACAAAACACACAGGACAATATAGACTCTCTGCCCACACCAGAGACCACAGAAGGAAACATGATCTGGTCTCAAGCCCAAATAGCATTCCTGGAGGAGCTTAAGAAAAATTTTAAAGACCAAATCAGGGAGGCAATGACCAACTTGGAAAAAGAAAATACCTCCCTAAAAAAGGAACTTCAAAAACTCACTGAAGACCATAATTCACTAAAAATTAGATACAATCAAACTGAAACTCAGAACTCTATGATGCAGCAGGAGTCAATCGAAAAAAACAAGATGATCGAAAAATTGCAAGAAAATGTAAAATATCTCACTGGAAAAATAACTGACCTAGAGAACAGATCCAGGAGAGACAACCTAAGAATTATTGGTCTACCAGAAAGCCATGATGAGAAAAGCAGTCTAGACAACATCCTCCAAGAGATTGTCAAAGAAAACTGTCCTGAGGTCCTGGAATCAGAAGATAAAATAGCTATTGATAGAATTCACCGGACTCCTCCTGAAAGAGATCCCAAACTGAAAACTCCAAGAAATATAGTAGCCAAATTCCAGAATTATAAGATTAAAGAAAAATTCTACAAGCAGCCAAAAAGAAACAATTCAAATATCGAGGAACTACAGTTAGGATCACACAGGACCTAGCAGCTTCTACATTAAAAGAGCGGAGGGACTGGAATTTGATATTTCGTAGGGCAAGAGAGCTAGGACTACAACCAAGGATTAACTACCCGGCAAAACTGAGCATAATCTTTCAGGCTAGGAGATGGACGTTTAATGAAGTAAGGGACTTCCAGACTTTCCTAATGAAAAAGCCAGAGCTCAATGGAAAATTTGATCTCCAATTACAAGACTCCAGAAGAACATAAAAAGGTAAACAAGGGTAACATAGACCCACACATGCAGAAGTGCACACACCCACACCCACAAACACAAGCTTATTACCTGGGATGCAACAAGGGCAAAATGTTCACATCCCTATATGTGGAGCTGATAACTGTCAATATTTGAAATCTCTATGATTATCATGACCTGCAAAAGGGTTATACTTAGAGGGTGTGGGTATGAATGCACTAACATGGAGTCTAAAAAAAAAAAAGACTATTAAGGGGACCAATGGTACTGTAATGGGAAAAAGGAAAGGATGAGCTAGGAAAAGGTAAAATATGCCATCTGAAGAGGCATCAAAACACACTATAGAAGAAGGGAAAGTAAGAGGGAGAGGAACATCATTTAAACACTATTCTCACTGGTTCTGGTTCAAAGAAGGATCAAATTAATCAGTGAAGTTTAAGAATCTAACGTGAATAGACACATAAATTCATTAAATAGAGGAATTGGAGGGAGGGAGAGGAGCACTGTTTGAAATTTACTCTCATTGGTTTGGAATCAAACGGGGAGTAATTTACTCTGATAAGTATAAAAATTTATTGTGTCCTATAGATAGTGGGAGGGTAAGGGGGGGTGAAAAGGAGGAGACTAAAGGGAGGGATTATAAGGGAGGGAAATAGTAGTAAGGGGAGAGGGTAGGTTAAGAAGGGGGGTCACTGGGTGGGAACACTGAGGGAGGGGGCGGTCAAAAGGGAAAACTTCAAGGAGGGGAAGGGAGAAGGAATAAACAAAAACATAAACAGGGGAGGGAATAGGATGGAAGGGAAGAGACAGATAGTCATCATTACTGTGAATGTGAATGGGATGAACTCTCCCATAAAACAGAGGCGGATAGCAGAATGGATTAAAAACCATAATCCTACAATATGCTGTCTTCAAGAAACACATTTGAAACAAAGGGATACCCACAGGGTAAAGGTAAAAGGTTGGAGTAAAATTTATTATGCCTCAGCTAAAGTAAAAAAAGCAGGGGTAGCAATACTTATCTCAGATAAAGCAAAAGCAAAAATAGATCTAATTAAAAGAGATAAGGAAGGAAACTATATCCTACTAAAAGGCACCATTGAGAATGAAGCAATATCACTACTTAATATATATGCACCAAGTGGTATAGCATCCAAATTCCTAGAGGAGAAGTTAAAGGAATTAGAGGAAGAAATAGATAGCAAAACTATACTAGTGGGGGACCTTAATCTCCCCCTCTCTGAACTCGATAAATCTAACCTCAAAATAAACAAGAAAGAAGTTAAGGAGGTGAATAGAATCTTAGAGAGACTAGATATGATGGATCTCTGGAGAAAACTGAATGGGGATAAAAAGGAATTTACTTTCTTCTCAGCAGTGCATGGTACATACTCAAAAATAGACCATGTACTAGGGCATAAAAACCTCACAATCCAGTGCAGAAAGGCAGAAATAGTAAGCGCATCATTCTCAGATCATGATGCAATAAAAATTATATGCAATAAAGGGCCATGGAAAGATAGACTAAAAACTAATTGGAAACTAAACAATTTAATCCTAAAAAATTGGTGGGTCAAAGAAGAAATTATAGAAACAATCAATAATTTCATTCAAGAGAATGATAATAATGAAACAACATACCAAAATTTCTGGGATGCACTAAAGGCAGTTCTCAGGGGAAGTTTTATATCCCTGAGTGCATACTTAATTAAAGCAGAGAGAAGGGAGGTCAATGAATTGGACATGCAATTGAAAAAGCTAGAAAAAGAACAAATTGAAAATTCCCAATTTAGTACTAAATTAGAAATATTGAAAACCAAAGGTGAGATTAATAAAATTGAAATTAAGAAAACCATTGAATTAATAAATAAAACTAAGAGCTGGTTTTATGAAAAAATCAACAAAATTGATAGACCCTTAGTCAATA
>WOXC01002932.1:0-35271 GCA_011680675.1 Gymnobelideus leadbeateri | reverse complement strand
GATGTGAGGATGACAGGGAAAGTTTACCAAGATTCTCTCTCCCTTGATTGAAGGGCCTGATATATTTAGGTCTATGGAACAAAATGTTATTCAGTTCAACTCAATACATCAATATCAAATCAAGAGATTCACAAATTTATCTGGTTCTAATTTGTTTCCTGAACTCATCACCTGATTCTAATACTAATTAGCTCGTAAGCTTTCACCCATTCCTTTCCTCTGACCTGGACCAATTTGCCCCTCCTTGAGGAGACTCATTTTGTTGGGGGGGGGGGGGGGCTCCCTCATCACATCAGACTTACCCTTTTGGCTGTAGCCATTACTGAAGAACAGAACGCCCAAACTCAAATGATCTAGCAGCCTCAGTCTCTCCTACTGCAAAGACTTTTGGTGTCCCCACAACCCCACCCAGCCTCTTCACTTTACAGATGAAGAAACTAGATCTCATAGAGGTCAAATGACTTGTGTTAGGTCACAAAGCTAGTATGAGCTAGTCAGAGGAAGGATTTTAGCCAGGTCATTCTGACTATAAGTCCAGAACTATACCTCCTACATCATGCTTATATGTGCATATGCTATCTTCCCTCAGAGAATGCAAGCCTACCTGAGAACAGGGACTGTGTTTTTGCTTTGTGTCCACAGAACTTCTCACAATTCCCTGAACACAGTAGGTGCTTAATAAATATTTGTTGTATTATGGTGAAAATTTCCTATGTGCAGGGTGCTTCCCTTCAAGATGCTCTTTAAATTCTCACCTGCACGTCTTCACTTCTGAAATGCCCTGGACTCCTTTTCTCCAACTATAAAAACCTACTCATCCTTCAAAACTCGGCTCAAGTTCTACCTAGAGCCCTTCCAGATCACTCCAGCCCACAATGATATGTGTGTGTGTGTGTGTGTGTGTGTGTGTGTGTGATATATATAACATGTATATGGGTAAAAATTGCACTTGGTCTATATTCTTACCCCTAATACAGACATACATACAAAATATACATGTACGTGATATATAGGGATGTGTGTGTGTGATATATATAATCTATATATGTGTGCTATATGAAGCTACATATAATCTATATGTATGAATTAGGGGTGAGAATATCATTTTAGGGTAGTCTATATTGTATGTGTCTATATGCATATACATGCATACATATATACACGTATACTTACATGCACACACAGGCATGTATACTGAAAAATAATACTAGTTATAGCATATACTCAGCCAAATTTGGAGAAAGTAAGGCCAATATTTGGACCAAAACATTATTTCTGAAAGGTTTGAATAGAGACGTAAAATGATAATGTCTATTCTGAAGCCTTGGCAATGATTCTATTGGTAACAATTCAGGGAGCTATCCATGAATTGCTATCACTGATGATATAAGGTGAGAAGTCAGGAATATAAAGAAAAGTTTGGGAGAGTGAGGTGAAGGGGTGGGATAGAGGTAAACCAGATAATAGGTAAGCCATTAAAACCTAAGATTACTTTGAATTATAAAGGACTTGGGAATTGAATTGAGAAAGGGAAGCTGCATAAAATCAAAAGGGGTATCAGTGCAAAGAGGGCAAAGAAAGACATTCACATACAGAAAAAAAAAAAAACAACCCACAGACTATTCCAGAAAATACCCTAATCTGCAAAGGGGAAATAAGGAGAAGAATAATTGGTGTCAGTTATCAAGCTAGTGAACTTGGGTTAGCAATTTTTTTTTTAAGTTGAATGCATTTAATTACACAAACACATTCAGATAGATATCATAATATGAATTTGTAGCCATGTGGCCCAATGTGGAAATATCTAGCCACCCCTGATCTAGTTAGAGGCAAAGGGATGGATTTGTGTGAGATGGTAATAATAATAGCAACAGGGGCAGCTAGGTGGTGAAGTGAATAGAGTGCAGGCCCTGGAGTCAGGAGGACCTGAGTTCAAATTTGACCTCAGACATTTGACACACTAGCCATGTGACCTTGGGCAAGTCACTTAACCCCAATTGCCCTGCCCTCCCCACTGAAAAAAAAGGCAAAAAAATAGCAACAATAATAATAGAAGCTAGAATTTTTGTAGTACCTACTATGTACTAAATGCTTTATGAATATTGTATCATATGATCCTTACAACAGCCCCAAGAGATAGGGGCTATTACCCTCATTTACAGCTGGGCAATGACAAAATTCCTTTAATGACCCCAAACTTCTTCCTGAAATGAAAATCCATCTTTTCTAATATCATTATTCTATCAGTGACAGTATGCTACTACAAACTGGAAAACTATAATCTCTGAATAATAAAGATTATGTATCGCTGTGAGGACAACAGAGAGATTCAGACAGAAGGCACTGATGAAGAACATGTGAGCTGGTCACAGCACAAAAGAAAAGAACTATGAAGAACTCAAGTTAAGGATGGATAATTGGAGAAGAGAATGTATTAGTCATATGTCAGGAGCAAGGGATAACTGATCAGTGGCCAACCTGTGGGCCATCGCTGACAGCTCAGGAAGCTCCCACATCACACTGGATGGACCTACCTATGACTAATTTAAGGGACACCGTAGACAAGAGTCACACAGAATGAACAGATGTGGATGGGTAGGCAATCTGCATTGCTGGAAGAAAGTCATATTGATGAGATCAAAGATCCATTTAAATATCTGAACAGTTGAGCCAAGATCATCTCAAAGGTTCTGTGGGAGATGTTCAACAAAAGAGCAGAGACAACCTCGGACTGGAAACATGCTAACATTATCAGTCTCCTCTCATATATAGATAGCAGGGTGGGTGCATTGGATAGAGTATTGGACATGAACTTAGGAAGAACTGAATTCAGATCTTGCCTTAGACATTTACTAGCTATGCGACCTCTGAGCAAGTCACATTAACCTGTCTGCCTCAGTTTTCTCATCTGTGAAATGGGAATAATAATAGCACTTAACAAATTACAAGGTTGTGGTGGGGATAAAGTATTTATAAAGTGTTTCGCCAACATTAAGGTGTTATATAAATGCTAGACATTATATTTCTCTGTGGGTGGTAAAATAGCAATAGCCCAGAACAGGAACACCATCTTTGTGACAACTTGTAGAGATACCTAACAACGCCCACTGCTTTTGAATTATGCTATTAGTCTTCTTCCCTTCAAGTCCTTTGAGATTTAGCTTTAAACAACAACCACAACACTCAGCAAGCCACATACTATATCACAGATTTGAATTATAGGGCACATCCTAGTTGAGTGTAATATCTTCTCATAGCTATAGGGTGGGACCTCTTGATCAGGGCTAAGGTATCTGAGTTATCTCCTAAAGAGTGAAATTACTGAAGCACAAGATACCAGATTAAAAAAAAAATTGTTACCAGATACCCTGCTGGATTTCAAGTGACTAGGTCAGAAATTCAATAGGAAACACTGTTTAAGGAAAAACAAAACAGAAAACCTACTAGCAAAGGAGGCCAAATAGAACATTGTTTTAGTTACTTAGGGGATAATGACAATGGAGTAGCACATTGTCACAGGCTAATGGTCTCCTGCTGCTACATAAATGCCAAGGTAAAACCAAAGCATTTATCAAAAACAAACAAGCAGGCAGAGGAGCTCCCTTCGTTTTAAAGCAAGGCTTATTGATCCTGGAGCAAAGTTCGAACCCAACACTTTAATTCCATTATAGAAGTATATGAGAATGAGCCCCTGCTCCATGAGGTGTTTGCCTGGGGAAATACAGTTTCCTTGCAATGGTCTTCAGGAATCACAGAATTCAGCTAAGCTATAGACTGTTTTTGATGGCTCTAACCAGTGGAAAAACAGACTTTCCATAAAAACACCATTACTGATCCATGTATCTTGGCTCTTCATTGGCTGAAATGTTATTCTTGGTTCTTTTCCTTTGGTTCACACACAGATACACACACACACACACACACACATCCATCCATCCCTTCATTCTTTTCATGACTATTGATGTTCTATGTGATATGCTTTTGCATCTGTTTAACAAGAAACCCTTGTTATTATAAGCATCAATCAAGGATGCACTGGGTATGAAACAAATAATCCATTAACTTGACACAGAGAGTTGATGCTTCCCCATCTGTAATCTCTTTATTCCTTTAAAAGTTATTCCTTTGGGGTTAGAGAGTCTCTAAAGTATAGGTAATTTTCTGAGCAAGATAAAAATACAAGCTAAGACAAATTTTAAGCAGTTACATATTCTTGAGTTTTGTGCAGGGTAAGCAATAAAAATGCTTTCATTTGTGAGCAAAAACAAAATTTCAGAAAGAACAGGTTTTCGATGGGTTTGAAAACTATGCAGCCTTTTGGAGAAAACACAGTTTGAGTTGCCTTGCACAGACTGAACAGGTCTGAATGAAAGTCAATATGGTGGCATTCTCTTGCTCCTCCAAACACCCAGAGGTACTCAGAACCATGGAACATTGAAGCTAGAGGGGCCTTTTGGTAGAACAGCTAGTCCAACCCTTTAATTTTATTAACTTGAAAATTCAAGTTCAGTTTTCCCTTTTAGCTTATGAGAAAAATTTTAGAGATCCCTTTCCCTAGATTATTTTATAGTAGTTTGGAACAAATTAGAAATGGAATTTCTTGACCCCTCCATGGCTGGATATGATGCTGACTTAATATGAGAAATCTGAGCAGCCATTTCCTTTTCTGGTGGCTTCTGTTTGCCTAAGAATAATTAATACCCCCTCCTTCCTGGGGGTTGGGGTAGAAGCTAATAATTCTGGCTCGTGCTTCTAGAATTAGGGGCATCTGTGTGTGTTACTAAAAGAATTATCTAAAATGGCTATTGCTTTGTACCACTTTTGACTTTGTAGCTTTTCCATTTCTTTGCAAGCCAGATTTAGATATGAAGAGGGAAATGAAGAATGGATTATTAAGGGAAGCTAGCGGTGTTTGAGAATTATCCTTCACCATTTAAAATCAGAGAGGGGTTACTATGTCCTTCCAAAAATTTTGCCTTGTTGCTACTTGGCATGGATGAGCCATTGACCTGAGAAGCAGTATTTGCTTGTGACTTGTAGTCACAAAACCTGGGGAAATCAGTAATTTATTAGCTGTTAAATATTAGACAAATCCCTTAACATTTCTGAGTATCTATCAGTTTTCTCATCTATAAAATGGACATAATAAAATCCACTGGAAGGGGCAGCATGTTATAGTAGACAGCTGGTCTTAGAGTTAGGAAGAGTTAGCTCAAATCCTACTTCTGGCTCCTACTAGCTGTGTGTCCAGGGGGAAATCACTCAAGTTGCCTATTTGCATCTGGGAGGAAGGGAATTTCTACTCCAGAGTTATACATGGAAAATATATTTTCCAAATGGGGGAAGAGACTATTCTACAATGTTGCAAAGCATGTAAAGTATTCTGTAAACCTTATAATGTTATATTATGGCATGGTTAATAGCATGTATATATGACACTTCCTGTCTAAACTGTTGCTTTGCTCCATGGAGGGAGGAAATGAGTCAGTGCAGGTTTTTTAGTCAGTGAAATAAGATAATCATTCCAGAAATCACAGTCAGTCAAAGTTACATTGGTGAAGGAAAGGAGAAGGGGGGGGGGGGGCGGGCAAGGCTTCCTATTTAGACAAAAATCCAAGGAAACACTCATAAGAATGGAAGAAGGCTTTAAAGCTGAAATTTAGTTGATAAACACCAAAAGGAAAGAATGGGAATATAGGGCCATCATTATGGTGACCTAGTGCTATCAAATCCTATAAGATCCCAACTATAAACAATAGTCCTATAGGAAGAGTCCTATAGTGAGATAAACTAAGTCTCTGCAAATTGGAGGGATGGTGATTTCCTGTTGGATCTGGAGAAAACCTGGCCAATTCAGGCACCCAATGATACTTTGTCCACAATGGCATAGCAATTCTAGAAAAAAATGTGGGTTTTACTTGCTTCCATTATCTAGTCAAAGGCTCCACTTTTTTCCCCCATTCTTCTTGTCAGGATTCTAAAAAATGATTTATTTTCCACTCGGGCTGTCTCACACACCCAGTCTGAACTGTAGAAATAGGCATGATGCACTCGCAGCAATCCAGATTTTGCAATAAAGCAGATTTCCATGGGAATTCAGTGTAGTCCAAATGTTCCAATGCCCTGGGCCTCTATTCAAATAAAAGAGGGTCTGTGTGTAGAGG
The DNA here is from genome assembly GCA_011680675.1 of Gymnobelideus leadbeateri. Lineage (NCBI taxonomy): Eukaryota > Metazoa > Chordata > Mammalia > Diprotodontia > Petauridae > Gymnobelideus > Gymnobelideus leadbeateri. The sequence goes on along the minus strand of WOXC01002932.1, from coordinate 29,107 downwards.
AAAATGCCTAGTTGGAAGAATATGGCAAATAGATTTAAAATAGCAAATGCTGTATCCAGTTTGTCTCTTTGGGGGGGGGGGGTATCACAAGAGACTTTCTTAGTAGAAAAAAATTTCCCTATGAAAGTAACAAAGTTCAAGGGTATTTTTTTTTTAAGTTTCATAAAGAATGAGTCAATAAGGGTGAGAGAAAGGTAGCTTTCAACTTCAAGTCTGGTTTAATAAAAACAAACCACGTTTCAATCACTTTAATACACACTTTAAAGGCAACTTAAGATACTGGTAGTCCCTCAGTCCATGGCTACAACTTAATGGACTTTCAAAGGGAAACATTTGTGACTGCATTCAAGCAAAGTTCCCTCAGTAATTTTGAAAAATATTAAAAACATGGAAGCAATTGAAAAATCTCTTTCACCTGTGCAATATAATCTTTTACAAACTCTCGTTACAAGACTAAAGCTACAGAATGTCACAAACACTTTCAATTTTTGAAGGCTATGTGACTGTAATTCTGTACTGCTATGTCATGCTATTGAAAGGAATGGTACTCTCTTCATTCTCATTTTCTTCTGTTGTTTAAACCAAACAAAAAATAACTAAAGAAATTAACCAGCTCTGATAGTTCTGGATGGCCATGAGCAAGCTTCTTTATCTCTCTGTGTCTCAATTTAGGGGGCTGGATTAGATCAGGGGTTCTAAACATAGGGCCCACCGAACAGACTTCAGGGAGTCTATGTACATGGACAGGGGAAAATTCCATCCTTATTTCCACTAACTTTTAACTTAAATTTATTGTTTTCTTTAATTATTTAAAAACATCATTTAGAGAAAATGTCCACACACTTCACTAGACTGCCAAAGGGATCAAGGACACAAAAAAGTTTAAGAATTCTTGGACTAATGGTCTCTAAGGCCCCTTTCCAGTTCTAACATGGTAAGCTTCTATAAAAATTCTGGGGAAATGGGAGCAGGAAGCTGAGAAAGGAAGCAGAATGAATCATTTAAATGCTTCAAATCTACCAAACAAAAGAGCTTGTGGATAATAATAAACTATAAAATAATATGTGTAGATAATATAGATTGTAGATTTAGAACTAGTCAAAACCTCAGAGGCCATTCAAGGCCAACATTTTCCTTTTAGAATTGAGAGGCCCAAGGAGGTTAAGTATTTTGCTCGATTTCACACAGGTTCCTAGGTAGCAGTTATAATATCTTAGGTTACTTCCCTAGGTTCATCTTTGAAATGGGTCCAATGTCCCAGTGACAGAAGTCCCCTGGGTCCTCTGTTGATATGGATGAAACCCTTTCCTAGAGTCAGAGGTACTAAAGCAACAATCAATTTAATATAAATTTTAAAAAAGCATCATGGCCTCCATAATCGCTACTAAATATCCAGTCCTTAATCTCCTGCTAAAATAATATTTCACCCAAAGATGGGCTGGTTTGAAGCTTTCATCTTATTTTGTCTCTCAAGGGTTTATTTTTGGGGTTTAGAGGTGGCATGAAGTAAAAGAGGGGAAATAAGGGAATATAAGCTGAACGAGAGAGAGAGAGAGAGAGAGAGAGAGAGAGAGGAGAAATAAACAAGAAAGGGATAGATTGGGAAGGGAACAGGGAAAGTTGGGAAGACCCTCAGGGTATGTCAGGGGGTGGAGGAGGGAGGTAGATAGAATGTGTAACTGGGCAAAGGAGTTACCTAACTCAAAATGCAGGTACCACCAAGCAGCCTGGTTTCTTCTCATTGACCTGAAACCCACAAACGACCTAAGGCCATGTCTCCTCTTTCTTCTCGCTGGGTCCAACCCCAACCCCAACCACACCTTGTTCCAACTCCCAGGAGTGTCTGTACCCCCGAGGTCGCAGCTTTCCTGTGGCTCCTAGGCTGGATGGTTTTGTTAAATGAAGGCAGTGACTGAGGGAGAAGGGTAGGAGAGTTGGGTTCGTGGGGTGGGTTGGGGTCAGAGGAGCATGACAATCTTGCTGTAGCACAGGGGTAGACAAAAAGGCGGATAGTGGCTGGGTGTATCCCGTGGAGCCCCTGGACTGCCTGCCTGGGCAGAGAGCTGGTGCTTCCGTGAGGCCTCGCCGCGGAAGCAACAGAACAGCTTTGAAAAAAGAGGTGCCCTCCCCCACTTCTTTCCACCCCTCCCCCTCGTAAAATCTCAGTTGACTTCTTTTGGGTTTACCGCAGTGAGGTCAAGCCTTCCCTCTGAGGTTTGACCGGACTCCAGACAGGCTTACCTGCTTAATGGAGTGCACTGGTTTTTTCGAGGGGAGGGGGGGGGATGGAGAAGAGGCCTGTTGGGGGGACTTTCTTCATTCCCTTGCTTTTTTTCAGTTTCCCCAGTGCCCATTCACCCGCCCACCCTCCCGCCAACAAGCTTCCCTCCCGCGGGTCTGAAGCCAAGGGCAACGAGGGCGTCCATCCCCTCCCCTAGTCCATTCCACCGCGGGCCGGCCCTCACCTCGGGGACGGTCACTCCGATCCCGCCGCGGACCGGGCCGTGGGAGCTCCGCAGGAACTTCCATGAGGGCTGGGAGACAGAGAGGAGAGGCTGGCGGGCTGCCCCTGGTGCCAGGACCGAGAAGGAGATCTCCCTCTTGCCGCCCTTACACCCCCAGCCCCAGCCCCCGCTCTCGGGCCCCCAGAAGATACTAACGTGCACAGGTCCGTTTCTGTCTATTTCTCAGACTTCTTCCTAGGGCCCTAGACTCACAACTCCCTAGAGACAGAAAAGGGGGAGGGGGGAGAGGGAAGAAACGTATGTTTCTCGGGGGGAAGAAAGCACAAGCAACACACACACACACACACACACACACACACACACACACACACACACACACACACAAACCTTCCACGTACAGTCCTGAATTCCTTCTACGACCCTCACCCCGCCACCCTCATGGCAAGCAGCGCCTTCCTCCCCAAGTGCTCCCTCCCAGATCGAAGGGAGGGGGAATCTAGTCTGAGGCAGAGCTAGAGAGTAAAGAAAGTTATGCAGGCACTTTGTTTTTGCATTTCTCCCTTTCCCTGAGTAATAGCACTGAGGGGGAGATGTAAGCCTGGGCCACTCCCTTTCTCACCAAGGCAAAAGGGGATGGGGGAGCTGTTTGGTTTAAGGCCCCTAGCCCAGGGTCACAGGTGTCTATCTGGCAGGTGACGCTGCACTGAACTGGGGGCGGGGGGGACTGATCCCAGCGCGGCCTGGTGAGCAACTACTGTGCCTTTCCCGGTGCCTCCCCTAGGGCCACCGGACACCGTCAACGCCTGCAAGCCCAGCCTGCTTCCCAGGGCATCGGACGTGGGGACAAGATCCGCAGCAAGACCAGTGCTACCGTCCAGGGGAAGAGGAGGAAGAGCACAGATGAGTCTATGCGCACTCTCTTTTCTTTGAGGCCAGAGGCAGGAGCTCCCAGGATTTCGGGGGAACATTTGGTCTTGTAAATCCTACTTGTTATTTTCCATCAGTCAAATACACACATAAACCAAAGGTGTGTAAGAGGAAAAAGTTATGCATGCGTTAGCACTCAAACAGTGCCCCAAGGCTGGGTTACAGACCCTGTGGACAGAATGGTTATATTGGGTGAATTCGTTAGTTTCTCGCTTAGACTCCTGAACTATGGCAGAAACATTTTGTTGCAGAGAACCTTTAAAATGGAATCGGCTTTTTCCAGGTCGAGAAGTCTACGTCAGATCCAGAACTGCGGGCGCCAAGTGGCTTGGCAAATTACTAAAAGAAGGACATTTCCTGGAGTCAGAAAAAGCCAATTCAGCTGCCAACAGGCTCCACTGGTTCTGCACCAGAAGTCGTCACCTATTTGTTGGTTTGCTCCTAAAATGAAGAGAATAATAGAAATACGCCTAAAGATAGCAACGTCAACACTCTGGAGAAGAGGAGCCTTCTTCTTGGGAGATCTAGAAACACACACACACACACACACACACAGGCACACACACACTTAGTCATGTGGACCGCTGTTTTATTTGTGCAGTATGTTGAAGTCTAGAAATGTCCAAGTTTATCAAATGGTCTTCTATTTACAGATTTCGCACATGTCTCCGCAAGAGACCTTGTTTATCCTCCCAAGAGTAGAGTCTGTTAGAAAACGAGATTAAAGCATTAATCTACCGCCCATCCACACACAAAAAAAAAGGTTCCTAGGACGTCGCTTTCCACTTACCTTGGAATAGCCATCAAAGGGACATACTGTACTGTGCAATGGGGAGAAATTAGATGGCGGCTCTCTCTTTAGCAAAACCATTACCTTGACTTTCTACAATAAAGAAAACCCATAAAGAGGAGCTATTGAGGGTTTCAAATGACATAACGATGGTTTAGAAGGTTCCCCCCTTTCTTCCTCTTCTTTTTCCCCTGCGAGTCAACTGAGAGCAATTTAAAGAGTGAGTTCTTCAAAGGAGGGACAGTAACTGGCATTCAACCACTGGCGGGCAGCTGTCGTTTTATTTTGTTTAATTTCAAAGCACCTTTTAGGAAAAAAGGAGGGAAAAATCACAACTCAGAGATATTATCCCTAATAAGGGCAGGCGCTGGCCTAAATGTGAACCATAGAGTATTTCGAGAGACAACACCAGTTCCTATATCCTGGGCTCCACCACACCTCTCCCTGAAGAAGAAATACAGACTAGAGCGTACCTTAGCTCCAGTAGTGGTCCCAATGAATAAATATATTTAATATATTTCTCCTCTAGTTTTGATCCCCGTTTCCCTACCTGCCTGTATCTCATAGGAATAGGAACTCTTGAGATAGATGTCTCTCAGGGCTGAACAAATACACCTTCGAGTTCCAGGAGGACTGGAGTTCTGGCAGAAAAGGAGCCGAAAATTGATTCTAAGGGACACGAATTAATGTCTTAGCGACAGTCATTCAACAAACATTTACTAAGTGGTCTACTATGTGCAAGGCACGGTGATCAGAATTGCCGACTAGGCTAAATTCAGTCTCAGCTATATTGTCCCACCCGCGCTGAGAAAAGTATATCTTAAGCCCGATTTTATTGTCAACGGATTCCTAGTTAAATCAGAAAACTACTGGATCCCACGGTGATTAATGCCAGCTCTTAGCTGTGAATGACCATGTGTGTATGTCTATATGTATATGTGTGTTAATGAGCAAATACAGGAACAAACACAGGATATAGATTGCATATCACCCTTACACTAAAGAACCAATCTGTAAGCAATAGGTAGCTGCCACACGATTTTTAAAAGGATGCTTGTGAATCGCACAGGCTCCTGTGAATACACACACACACACACACACACACACACACACACACACACACACACACACACCAAGCCACCCTATACAAAGTGTTATGATTCTCTAGGTCAATGTCACCAGCCTAAAAAGAATATTAATCCCAATTGAATTTCCCAGTTTTACTCGGACGGAAATAGCATTTAGAAGTACATCTCTTAGCCCAGTGTGTCCATGCTTCAGGGAGACGAGCAGAGCCAGGAGAATGACCCCCAGGCATTCTCTCCCGCTTTTCTGAAGAAAATGGCTGTTTGGGTTGCTCAGGCTCACGGAAATGAACTTAACAGCATATTTCAGGGACAGAGGAGAGGGAGTAAATCAATACTCCAGAGGCGTGATCGCGGCTCGGGACCCCATTAGCTGAGCAGCACTGCCACCTAGTATCCTGGGCTATGATAAATTCTCCAGGCCGCGTGGGCCCTTCCGGCCGGCAAAGGGGCGCGGCCGTGGGATGCGGGCGGTGCTGCGCAAACGCAGGCCGGGGAGGAAGGAGTCCAGGCCACCAGAGTAGATGAAATGACCGATTCTCCAAGGGGCTACGGGTGGAAAGAAGTAGAACGGCACCGCGCTGATGGTTAATGTCTTCTTCCTTTCTTACCTATTTCGGCTCTCTCTTCCTCTCTCCTTTCCCTCTCTCTGTCTTTCCCCTCTCCCCTTTTCCTCCCCTTTTTTTTCCCTGCGAGAACCTCTCTTGAAATATTAGTAAGCGAACCTGGTTCCCTTACGGGCAGGTGGTTGGGCACTGGTTTTGGACCTGCTATATACTACATCTTTGATCTTAAGAAAAGAAATTCTTCTTGAAATTCAGATTCTTCAGCTAAAAGAAAACCAGGGCTAACAATACTGGTCCTTCCTCCTTCGAATGGTGGTTGTAAGAGGCCCAATGAGTCAAAGAGGTCCCAGAGAAACATACACTGGCCATATGAGACCGCTGGACTTGGACTCAGGAGATCTATCGTTGAATTTTGCCTCACTTGGCTCGTGACCTTGGGCAAATAAATTCAGTCTCAGTTTTCTCATCTGCAAAATGGGGGTAATAACACTTCCACTACTTACTCCACAGGGTTGGTAAAGTCTTTGCCAACTTTATAGGACTATACAAACGTGGGTGAAGTTGAAAGTGAAAGTGACCTTTGTACCCTATGGCATGCAGATGTGAAGGTGTGAAGGTTTTTGCTTTTGCGGGGGGAGTGGGTTGGTTTTGGTTTCTTGATTACCATTCCCAGCAAAGTCTGGTATGGTGGATAGAGCCTTGGAGTGTGGAATATCAGGGATCAAGTGGCCTCGTCTAAATCATACTCAAGTACTTAACCTCTCAGTGCTCTGGGCAATTCTCAAACTGTAAGTTATAGAGCCTGCATTGGTAGGGGAGTTTCTTCACCAGGGCCTTCTTGGGTATCAGTGAAATCACACGTCCAGAGGGATTCTTGAGATATGCCCCAAAAGGCAAATATCAAGAGAAGGCCTCTATCTTTCTTTAATGAAGTCATCTGCTTTTCTCTCCTTTATCCTTTCTCAGCAGGAACTTGGATCCTGTTCCATGCCTCTATGCCAGGTCCCCCATTGCCTTTGCAGAAAGGGTATGAAACTAAGGGTCAGCACTATCCAGGGAACATGAGTGGTAAGATTTTGATTCCAAATGCTTTCCCCTCCCTTGATCCACACCCTGAACTCCCACATAGCACAAACAGTGGAATTCCAAAGAGCCTAAGTGAACCAGGGGAGAAGGGCATGGCCCAGTTAGTGGGGCCTGGCAGGAGGTGGGTTTGGAAGGGTGGAAGCTAGCTACCAGACTCCAAATCCAAGCCAGAGAGAAGACAAACCAGATCAAGTCATTTTCCTAGGTTCTTTCAGATGAAGCTGTTGGGTTTGGTAATATAGCTCTGAAATTTTGTCATTCTCAAAGGTAAAGAGACTTATTTTAGTTTGGAAATGATTTTTAAAAATAACTTCTTCCATTCCTTTTTTTCTCAAAAGAAAAGCATAAACTCCAGTCCCCAAAGCCTTTATTTGGTTAGCTTCTGTTTTTCCAAAAGGAAAAAAAATAGGGAGGGAGGGAAGAAAAGAGAAGCTCCTTTCCAGTTGCTTTTTTGTTCAGGCACTCCATTAGGTGCAAGCCCAGGCTTTGGTTCCAAAGTTGTGGCAGCTAGGTGTTGAAGAGCACTGAGTGTTAGGAAGACCTAAGATCAAATTTGGCCTACTACCTGTGACTAGGGCAAGTCACTTAACCTTAATTTCCTTACCTGTAGAACAGGGATGTCCCTGTTTGATGCACCTATGTTCCAGACTTGTGAGGATTGAATGAAATAATTATTACAAGCATTTAAAGCAGTGCTTGGCATAAGGTAAATGCCGAATAAATTAGGTTAGCTATTATCATTATTAAAGTGGTCAATGCCAGGAGTTTGACAAAAATCTTCCAGAGTGAAGTCTCTAAACTTCGATACTGGGCGATTCTTTTCCATTGGCCTGGGAGGAGAGAAAAAAGCAAATGGGAATTATGTAGAGCTCTGAGTCATAACCTGGAATTCCACCTAGGGAAGCTGTTCTATCCCCTAGCTCTTCATTAATCTATCTGCTGAAAGAGGGGGAAATTGGAACAATTTCATTTGGTCTTTGGGGAAGGAAGCTGCCCTTCTATACACATCTAAAACACTAGAAAGAGGGGAGCAAGAGCTACGAGATCTGGGTTCCAAGCTTGGTCTTGCCATAGATTTGACTTTATAATTTTAGGTATCGATTTACTTTTTTTGTTTGTTTGTTTGTTTTGCTTTTTGGAGGGGGGTAGGCAGGGCAATTGGGGTTAAGTGACTTGCCCAAGCTCACACGGCTAGTTAAGTGTTAAGTGTCTGAGGCCAGATTTGAACTGAGGTCCTCCTGACTCCAGGGCTGGAGCTCTATTTGCTGTGCCACCTAGTCTTCCCCCCCATTTTTTTTAGGCAAGTGGGGTTAAGTGGCTTTTCCAGAGTCACTTAGCTAGTGAGTGTCAGAGGTAGGATTTGAACTCAAGTCCTGACTCCAGGCCTAGTGCTCTATCTAGCTGGCCCCTACTTTACTCTATTGTGCCTCAACTTCCTGCTTTGTCAAACAAAGGGATTGAACCAGATGGTCTTTGAAAACTATCCAGTTCTAATGATCTTTCACAATAATTCTATTGTTATAGATAATTTTTAAATGCTCATATTTTAAATGGTCATAGGCAAGTAAAAATAGTAATTGGGAAATCTTGGGCAAATTGCTTCAATTTCTGAACTTGTAAAATAAGGGAAATAAGGGTTAAAATCTCATTAGCATATGGCTGTAAAGGGTCACTTTTGAGGCCATCCAGGAAATTCAAACTTAAGAGATGTCTGTAGGAGTTTGGAATGAAGATCTGCCTCCCTCCGAATCTAGCATTCTTTGTAGTCTAACAAGCACCTTTCAGGGACCTTCTACTTCTGATATTCCAGGGTTGAGGGATTCACCAGAATGTTCATTAATCATTCCTTATTCTTGGTAGTTAGAGTCAAACCTCTCCCGCCTTGCAGTGATTCCCAAATTCTCAGCTCACTCCAGCATTGATTGGGTATATGGAGGAGGTAATTGCAGATTCTCTGGTTTTTCTGGAATTTCCTTCAGGTGAAGCTCAGTAGGGGTACTGAAAAAGATGCCTTCTCTCTTTTCCATTACTTCCTCCTCAAATCTGCTCATAGCTGAGCCCTCAGGGTACTTGCTTGGTCCTGGTGACTGGGTACTTTAGGGGGTCATTGCAGCTCCACCAACATTCTTTAAAGCACTTAGTATTAGCAAGGCAATCTGCTAGGCTCTGGGGGTTCACCCATAAAGTATTTTTGTACAATCCTTTCTTTCACAGAGTTTACAACTTAGTATGGCCTTTGAGGAAAATGGGGGAAAGACCATGTCATACACTTACTTTCAACTTCCTGGGCCAACAATAACTATTATTAATATTTTGTTTTATAGCAACATAATGCAATATGACAAATATTTATACTGTTTAATTTTTCAAAGGACTTTCATATTAGCTCATTATTGCCTGTACAACTATATATACATATCTATAATGTAACAATAATATTAATGCCTTTATTTACAAAGAGCTTTAATGAACATTAACACTTTTGATCCTCCTAATCCTATGAGGTAGGCAGGGAGAAGACAGATACATTTTACACATGAGAAAATTGATGTTCATAGGAGAGGTAGAATAAGGAGTAGAGCTCAGGGCTTAAGTTCATTGCTCTTTCCACTGCAACCGGGACAGACGCTCCGGAGGGAAATCTATGTGTGGTATGAATTTTACACACACACACCTGCCTCTGACGTCTTGCCCAGGATCTTTGGAGGACTCTGTATCAGATGTACACCCTCCTCAGAGCCAGAGCTCAAGGTTGTGGAGGCCAACTCAATGGAATTTAGAAGTGATTTGGTTTTCACTCCTGGAGAACACATCACTTTTTCTGTATATAGTAACCTATCCCAGTGTGTATGTGTGTGGAGGAGAGAAGGGAATGGAGACTTAAAAACCAAACCATCTTCATGCCTTCCAGAAGACATTCAGTCCCAAAGGAGAGCAATTTGGTACCAATGTGGTCCAGGGTGGGAGTAGGTTCACTTCTGTACTCCCAACTCATCAGTTATCATTACAGGCAAATTAAGTGTCTTCATATTTTTTTAAGGGGAAGGAAAGAGTTATCAATTTTAAAAATAATATACAGGGGTGGCTAGGTGGCGCAGTGAGTAGAGCGCTGGCCTTGGAGTCAGAAGGACCTGAGATCGGATCCGGCCTCAGACACTTAACCCACACAAACAAAAACCTAGCCGTGTGACCTTGGGCAAGTTACTTAACCCCAATTGCCCTAAAAGGGGCTGCTAGGCGGCGCAGTGAGTAAGAGCGCCGGCCTCGGAGTTGGGATGACCTGAGATCAAATCTGGCCTCAGAAAATGAGCACCCACACATAAATAATGACTAGCCGTGTAACCGTGAGCAAGTTACTTAACCCCAATTGCTTAAAAAAAAAAAAATAAAATAAAATAATATACAGCCCTATTCTACAACTTCCTCTATCTTTCCCTCTGACTCCTGCCTCTTCCTCTGCCCTTTCCCTGTTTTCCCCTTTCCTCTCCCTCCCCTCTTTTCTTGTCCCCTCTCCCTTCCCCTTCCATCTCCTCTCTTCTTTTCTTCTTCCCACCTTTCATAAACACACAGTATGAACCCACAACTCTCATCTCCACCATTTCATACAGCACCATTCTCATTTCACCTCAACTTGTGACTGGTCTCCCACATCTCTACTGGAACTAGGGCTTCTGAAATTCCTCTCCAATGTCCCAGCCTAATGCAGTGACTTCCCCTGCCACCAACTTCTGGGCGCCCAGCCTCTCCTCCCCTCCCTTTTTCTTCCTCCTCTCCCTCTCTCCTCCCCTCTTACTCCACTCCCACTCCCACTTCCACCACCTCCCTACCTGAGCTTCAGGGCCTTTTGAGAAATATGAATCGGTCCCCGGACTGATTTGGTACTTGCAATGCAACCAGAACAACTCGGAGTAGGGTCTCCAGCCTGCCTGCCTCAGTTCTGGTGGGGCTGTGGGCATCTTAGACTATCCATTTCTCCAGTCCTTGGATTACAGACCACAACCCACTGCCCAAGCTAGATGTGTCAGCTCCCTCTGGTGGCAGAAGCTTGGCACTCACCTTCCAGATGTGGTTTAAGTCTTGGCCAAAACAAACCATGCCCTTTCTCCTCCACTTGGGCAACCTTCCCATTCTGAGGAAGCAAAGTCCATCTGGTTGAAGGAGATCCACTTGAGGTGGATTCAGGGCTTCATAGGGGTATCCAGGGTCAAGCTTGGGAAAGCACCGGCCCCACAACGCCTGTTACAAAAATTCCTCTCTGATTAAAAGCCATTGATTTCAGATTATAGACAAGACTGGCTTCAATTTATGGGCATTAATCCTACCCAGTACAGCTTGATCAGATGCTGAGTATTTCCCTACTTTTAAGTGGGAAAGGGGAAAAAAGCAAATAAATACTGGCAAGGTTAAGAAGCGGATAAGGTGGATAGGACTATAAAGTAAAACATGCTTTATAACTCTGAGCTAACCTTATTATTTATATATTTTTAAAAGATCCATATTCTTTCTTTTGGTCTTTCTTCCTAATTGGTAATTAATGAAATCAAAAGGAAAAACTGCATCTCAACCATGAAATAATATCCACAGCCCCATCTTTACCATTGCCCCTTTATCTGTCTTCCACCAGTCATGGCATAGTTTAGTGGAATATTTTAGAACTCAATGGTAGGACAGGGTTAGTTGCTCTCCAGAGCATCATCATCATCCTCTAGAAAACCTATAATGACCCACTGGTGGCATCTAACACAGCAGACACTCCAGCCTTTTTGCTGACTGGTTCCCATGCTTGGAATGCCCTCTTCTCTCACTTTCACCTCCTTCCTGCCTTGCCTACCTGCCCTCAAGACTCAGCTAAAATCTCACCTTCTGCAAGAGACTGTTCCCATCCCTTGCCCCTTTCCTCTGAGATTACCTTCTACTCACACTATATAAGTGTGTCATGTTGTCTCTTCCATTAAAATATGAGCTTGTTAAGAGCAGAAACCATGTTTTTGCCTTTCTTTGTATCTTTAGCATAATGCCTGGAATGTAATTAGCAATTAATAAATGCTGTTGACTAACAGGAAAAGGTGGAAGCAAGAATTCCCTTATGGAATCCAAAATACTTTTTAACCTCTTTCAGAGACATTTATGGGATGATGACTTATGTTATATGGAACTTAAGCTTGCAAATGAAGCAAAATATCACCTATCTAGCAAAACCACATTCCAATAAAATGTACTAGAGTCCTGGTTAAGTGAGAGCTGGACAGAATTTCTTTCTTGTTTTAAGTCTGGAAGAAAACCTTTGGAAAATGCATTAGTCCACTTTCCAACTTAGCAAGAACTGAAGACAGCTGATTGCTGTTTAGTAAGAAAGTGTGCAGTAGTGGAAGATCATTGGATTGAGGGGCAGACAGCTTGGGTTTTTGTACCAGTCTCTTGTTATTGCCTAGCTTTGTGCCCCTTATCTATAAAAGTGAAGGGTCTTGGACAGATGCAAGCCAAGGGCCCTTCCAGCTCTAAAGTTAATTTCAATTAAACAAGCATTTATTTAGTACTTACTATGTGCAAAGGCATTGGGAAGCATCTATTTTGATTCTTGAAATTTGAGGGTGGGGGTGGGGAATAGGGATAGAAAGGAGGAACTGGACCTGTCATTCCACTGATGCTGGGAACTCCCATTAATGAAAATTCCTCTCTCAATATCAATGGACATCTGTATTGTAATTCTAATCTTTAAGAGGTGTGTAAGGCATCAAGAGATTAAGTAGTCTGCCCAGAATTCCAAGCCAACTGTCCACAATTTTGGTACTCTTGATCATATCCTAACTCTGGGTACTCTGTCCGCCCCTAGCTTTTGTGACTCTGCTTTTTCGTAGTTCTCTTTTTAGTTGTCTTATTATTTTGTCCCCTGTTCCCTAAACTTTGGTATCCCCCCAATTTCTTGTCTTTGCCTCCTCGAATCAGCTTCTATAGAGTCAATTATTATCTTGATGCAAATTACTCTTAAATCTCTTGGTCTAGTCTTCTTCTTCTTCTTCTTCTTCTTCTTCTTCTTCTTCTTCTTCTTCTTCTTCTTCTTCTTCTTCTTCTTCTTCTTCTTCTTCTTCTTCGTCTTGGAAGGCAGGGCAATTGGAGTTAAGTGACTTGCCCAAGATCACATGGCTAGTAAGTGTTAATCATCTGAGGTCCGAATTTGAACTCAGGTCCTCCTGACTCCAGGGCTGGTGCTCTATTCACTGCACCGCCTAGCCGCCCCCTTAATCTCCCTTCTGAGCTCTAATAGACATCATAGACTACCTGCTGGAAAGCTATACCTGAATGTCCAGATAGATATCTCAAATTCAACATGTTCAAAAACAAAACTCATCTCTCTCCCCATCCCCCCAATGTACCCCCATTCCAAACACCCCCATTTCTGTTAAGGATACTGCTGCCCTACCAGTTACCCACATTTATAGTTGAAGAATCATCTACGAGTCTTCCATCTCTTTCACTCCCATATTCAGTCAGTTACCGGTCTCACTGATTTTACCTCCACAAAATCTTGCAAATTTGTTCTCTTCTTTGCTTTTGCTACCACCCCAATTCACCTCCTCATCACCCCTTTTTTAGACTGTTGAAATAACTTCTTATTTTGTCTCCCTGCTTCAAATCTTACTCTTATCCACTCTGTCCTCTACTTAGTTACTGAAATCATTTTAAAGTATAATTTGATCATATATCACTTTGGGGCAAAAAAAAATCAGTGGAGTGGTTCTCTACTGTCTTTATGATTAGTAATTAGCTTAGTATTTAAAGCCTTTGACAATCTGCTTCCAGGTGGGTGCCTTTCCAGTCTTATTTCACATTACTTCCTTTCTCACACTCTACATCCTGGCAAAAATGGCTTATTTCCTTTTCTCTGGATTGTATGTTCCATCTCCCATCTCCATGCCTTTACATAGGTTTACCTGCAAACCACTCTCTCCTCACCTTCATCTCTTAGAATCCTTAACTTCCTTAAATGCTTGGCTCAGGTACTTAGTGTACCTTCTCAAGGAAGCTTTTTCTTATGTACCCCACCCCACGTCTCCTCTCATTACCTTATATTTACTTATTTGTATAAATGTTGCATACTAATCTCCATCCCCATCCCCAGTAGAACATAAGCTCCTTCATGTTGGATACTGGATTTTGTTTACTCTCTCACTCTGGGCTTGTTTCTTTATTTAACAAATGAAGGGGATTGCGGTGGATGGGATGATCTCCACCATTTATTCCAACTCCACATCTGTATGAGTTTATGATTCAGAATTTTTTAGTCCCTTAGATCCATGACTCTGAATGTGACCCTCCATAACTATAGCCATGAAAGTGACTGGGCTGGATACTGGCTAATTTCAGAACATACCCTAGAATTTAGATTTTTCTGTTAAATACTTGATATTAGCTTATTTTATTGTCATTTGACTCCATAAAGTGGAGGCTAAATTCTGGCTAATTGATGGTGCTGGTAAAATAATTGAGTTTCTGCTAATGGAGGTTTTATTGAGCATCCTTGGTTCTCACCTCTTTTAGGAGATTGGGACTGTGCACTGGATAATTATTATGTCACTGTTTCATTCTAGATGGTGAGTGCCTGACAACCCTCTGAGTAATGAAAGAAGAGTACCTAGTTGGGAGTCAGGAGACCTGGCTTCCCGTCCTTTCTCAATGACAGTGACCTTGGGGAAGTCCCTTCAGCCTTTAGAGCCTCAGTCTCCTCCTTTATTAATTGAACTAAAATTCTAGGATTAATAAATTAGTAGTAACTGCCTTTTCTTAGTCATCACGTTCAGGGCTTCTATGTCCCTGGGGCTACCAACAATCCTGCAATAACTATGTGTCAAGAGGAAGATGAACCCTTCTTGCCTAGCTCTGTCCTTAGTCTCATACTTAGCCCATTTTCTCTAAAGCTCTCCTGGAGAAAGCCAAACTGTCCCAGGCCCCAAATGTGGCATTTACACAACAATGGGCATTGAACACACCTATCAGCAAAGGACCTTGCAGAACTGTGTTTAGGATTATAAATGGTTCTAACGGGGATCAACAGCCTATAATTAGAATTTAACAATCCAAGTGAGGAGTAATATGCACTCTGCAGGAGAAATTGGAGCCTTTTTCTTTACTTCTGCATATTTGGTGTGTAGATTGGCTTCCAACTAGCCTTCTACAATGACTGTCCCACTGAGGTAAACATGTCACAAATAGGAACAATGAGATCAACAATAATATAACACTAATACTATAAACAAAAGAAACACCACCTTCTGCTCTAGCGGAATGGAAATCACACTGTAGACAAACTCACATAGCTATTTAAAAAACAAATTATTTGGCGGAACGCTTCCCAGCTCTCCAAAATGCTATTTACCGCTAACTCCATTACAAGCTGAAGCCTGTCCCTGAAATGTATCCATCTCTGCCATTTCATGGCACCAGTTGTACAGAGCCAAGGCACAGGGACAAAGAATGGAAGGCCTCTCTTCGTAGGAAGCCCTGCCTCCTTGTTCATTCACACTGTCTCTTTGATGTGCCAATTCTTTTATATTTTCTCCAAGATCAAGATGTTGTCAGGGGCAGATGTTAACATCAATGGATTACTTCCCCAGCCACAGAATTTCCTGACATCCTACATACTCTTTAGTACCCTGGGAATGTGACAGACAGTATGGTAGAGTGTATGGAGTACTGAACCTGGGATCAAGAGTGCCTGTACTTAAATCTCCCCTCAGGCACTTACTAGCTATGTATCCTGCAGGTGAGCCATTTAATCTCCAAGAATTATCATTTCTGTCATTAACAAAATGACAGGTTTTACTCTGATCTCTACCGGTCCCATCCAGCTCTAAATCTTTGATCTATGGCTCTTCCTTGAACACTTTATATTTTTTCTTTCTTTTCCCTTTTGAAAAGTAGTATAAATGAATCCAAGGACTTCAGGACCAAGAGTGACCTCAGAGATGATTTGATTTAGCCTCTCCAATTTACAGAAGAGTAAATGAGATCCACAGAATCAAAGTGACTTGCCCAAAGGCAGAGTAAACTAGCCCCTTAAGTCTCAGTTCAGTTCTCTTTCCACCGTACTGCCATGCTTAATGGAATCCATTTGTGAGAGTCCATGCTAAGATTGAAGGGATTTTGCAGAAGAATTAGGGGAGTTGGTCACTGTTGACACTAATAGACCATATTCAAGGGAAGGCCCCAAAGAAAAAGCCTTATGTCTAAACAGGAGACACTCAACAGAGTGTGAAGCAGGGATAAGAAGACAAGGATATGAGGCTATTCCACTTATACTCCCCACCTTCACAATGGGTCCAGGATTGACATCCCAGTCTACTAACTCTCTCACTTGGGGACAGGAACTCTAATCCCTCCAGAGAACGATTAGAAATGGGGAAGAGAAGGTATAAAATCAGGACTGTAACCAGGGAACCTCAGGCTCTGTCTCTAAGAAGAAGAAGTCCATGATGGTCTAACAAGAGGCTGCTCCTGGAACTTGGTACAAGGCTATATAAACCAAGCTCTTGATGAAACTCCTGGGTCCATTCTTCAGGGTAGTTTAGGTAGCTCTTGGTTCATGGCAACTCAGGCATTTTACAGATAGATCCTACTTAGGCAGGTCTGATTGGTTTCCCTAAGGTTATGGGCAGAGAGAAACCAGTTAGGAAACTGGGAGTTTCTAGGATGGAATAGAAGATCTGGGGAAAGGTGTGGGGGTAGGAGTGGGGGAAGGGAGTCCCAGAGAAAGGCAAAACAGAAAAGAGAAGATATACTAGGGAACAGACATCCTGTTGGATAGCAAAAGACTAGGCCAGAAAAAAAACCCAACAGATTGTCCCAAACAATTATTTACCACTTTCCAGCTATCTGACCTGTCATAAGCCATTTAACCTTTATAGCCTTCAGTGGGATATATGGACCATAAAATCGGAATAATAATACCTCATCTACCTGAAAGCAGGAGTCTAGACTACTTGACTCTTAAGCTTTTTGCAGTTCCAAATTTATGACTCTTTGCATCACATATCTGAGTGACAAAAAGACTTGGAAAAAATGTCAACCAGATCTGTAGATCTTGGACATCATTCAGCCTTTCTGGCCTTGAGCTCCACCTTCATAAAATGAGGGGATTAGATTAAATTACCTTTGAGGTCCCTTTCAGCCCTAAGTATAGGGTCCCTTCAAAGATTCCAGTATAAAGATTCCAGTATAAAGATTCCAGTATAAAAGATGGACTTGGCAGACCAACCACTGACTTCCTAGAGATCACAAATGACTATCAAGTAAACAAAGAAAGATGAACAGATCCAGTGACAAGACTTTGATCAGAGATGAAAACAATGTAAATATAATAAGATAAACTTGTGTAATATTGATTGTGTGTGTGTTTGCAGAAAAACAGATTAGTATTTATTTGGTAAACTGCTAAACCAATTTTCATGAACACAGGTGGTTTACTAGAATTTTAGCATTGCCCCTCTATGTATTCTTTAAGCAAGCTTGCTTTGTTCCTTTAGCTTTTATATGTAAAATATGGAGGAAGATGCCTGTTCTGTCTGATGCACAAGATTATTACTTTGATAGATCTATGATATCATCAGTATGGGTATTCTGTTCTCCCATATAGGTTGTAACTCATGAGTTCCATATCATTTTCCCTCCATGCCATCCTATAAGTGTTTTGTGATAGGAGCAATAGCCTAATCTCTAACCATGAGTTGGCTAGGTTAGTTTTTGGTTTGCCTAGGGGACTATAGACTCAGGTTATTGACATCACTTGCTCATCATAGAGTACAAAATAGCCACGAGGAACTCTGGGCTTTTTGATTCATGACTAGTGCAAAATGATGGGCAGTTCAGGCAAGGAGACTTGCTCAGTTAAATCAACTCAAGGTCTTCAATGACTGCTTGTTGAATATTCTCCTGTTATGATTAAGTGAATATCTCCTTTCATTAACTGTTGAATGACCTATGAGTGTTTCATTTTGTTTCATTATTAAACATGAACAAACGGGGCTGACCTGAGTCAGGTCTAGCACAGAGCATCCTTCAAAAAATGTCAACCCAATTTGCTAGAAGTCTTCCTTTAGGTCTCTTTTTTTAAAATTGATATGTTTTGTATTTAACCTGACCTGTAATTCCCAATGTATTCCTTCCCCTCTACCTTCCAAAGAGCCAGCACTTATGATAAATAAAAAGGGGAAAAATTAGTTCAGCAAAATTAGCTTATGTATGTCCCACCTTCATTGTCTCCTACCTCTGTAAAGAATCCAGGGAATAAAGTTCTACCTCACAACCATTGGGGTGGCAAAGTTGACAAAAAGAAAAATGACAAATGCTGGAGAGGCTGTGGGAAAACAGGCATATTAGCAAACTGTTAGTGGAGCTGTGAACTGTTCCAACCATTCTGGAAAGAAATTTGGAATCATGCCCCCAAAAACTACTAAATTGTGTATACCTTTTGACCCAGTGATAAGAGTACTGGGTCTATACCTCAAAAACATAGAAGAAAGAGAAAAAGTACCCCTTTGTACAAAAATATTTAAAGCAGCTTTTGGGGGATGAAAAAGAATTGGAAACTGAGAAGATGCTCATCTGTTGCATAATGGCTGAACAAGTTATGGTATATTATGTGATGCAATACTATTGTGTGGTAATAAATGTTTCAAAAACATGTAAAGTTCGTAACGAAATGATGCAGAATGAAGTAAGCAAAACAAGAAGAACGATTTCTATAATAACGGTAATACTATAAAGACAAACAATTTTGAAAGACTTTGATCAACACAACCACAAATCCAGAGGACTCAAGATGATACCCACCTCCTGACAGAGAGATGATGGACTCGCTACAAATTGAGGCACGGCATGAGGGAGGCATGCTAATATGGAAATGTGTTTGTTCAATTAGGTATGTTCGTGTGTTTTCCCCTCAATAGTGGGCCAGGGAGGCAGGAGGAAAAGAATGTGGATATGAAAATAAATTAAAATTTAAAAAAAGAAGCCAGGGCGGCTAGGTGGCACAGTGAGTAGAGCACTGTTCCTGGAGTCAGGAGGACCTGAGTTCAAATCCGGCCTGTAGATAATCCCTCTTCTGTTTGATCTGAGGACTTGAGGCTGTATTTCTCAATCTTCCAGTCCTACATTGTTACATAGTGTCTAAGTACTTCATAGTTTGTTGTTGTTACCTTATACTGATCTATTGAAAGAATGGCTGATGTTTGCATCATCTAACATGCAAAGTATATAGTCTTAACCGTCTCCCATAAATCGTTCAAATCTGGGTCTTCTTATGTAATGGAAGTAAAGGTACTGGCACTATTACCTCTAGGCATGGAGGTAAAAGGCCCTCAGAGGCTGTCATAGATCCCCATAACTGCGCCAAATGGTGAATTTAACATCTTTGTCTTAGGACAGATAAGGGATGTGTAAGATCACATGGAGGGCAACAGCTCCCTACTGACTGTACTGTGAAGAAAGTCTGTCTATGCTGTTTGGTCCAATCCCAAGTGGTACAGAAAATGCATTATGTTTGGTCAACTGAAGGCCAGAGTAGATGGCAGAGAAGCAAACTAGGTATTGCCTTTTCAGTCAGATATAGCTTTTTTCATAGGTAAGGGAACACCGAGAGTCTGTTTTCATGTGCCTTAACTAACTCTATTTGCAGCAAGATACCTTTTAAAAGCAAAAGTTAATGCCTGAGATACTTCAGCTTTTCAAACATTTCTCATGGCTCTAGTCTCATGTGTACAAGGGGAGAGCAGAGTGTCTATCCTTCAAAGCAAGTTATCTTCACTTGTCTTCCAGCTTCAACTCCCAAAGTTGATTTGTACTGAATGTTGAACCTGGGAACCTCCCCCCCCACCCTGGAGAATTGCTGTTGAAAATCTCCACCAGGTCATCTATCAACTAAAAAACAAAATGAAATGAAACAACAAACCCATAGACTCATATTACAGGGAATCTTATTGACTTCTATTTTGTCATAATCACCATCTCTGTATTCTAGAGAATGAAAAACAAATATTCTTCAGTAATATAATGTTAAAAATTACAGTAATGATTCAGTTCAACAAAATACTTATTATCTATATGTTATGTTGAAGGCACTCTCTTACTTATCAAGGATTCAAAAGCAATAATCCCTGTCCTTAAGTTTGCCTTATACTGGGTAGGGATACAACTTGTGCACAAATAAAGAAATAGGAACCATATATAAAGTAATAAAAATGAATTCCATAATTGGAGAGAATGCTAATAGCTGGGGCAAGGGACAGAAGGGAAAGGTCAGGAAAATGCTCATATAGGGGAGCACCTGAGATGGAATTGAAGGAAGCTACAGTTTCTGCAAGGCAGAGGGGACGGAGGAGTACAATCCCTAGTATACAGGCACAGGGCCAAGAGATGGGATGTTTTGTGTGAATAAAAACAATTACCATTAAAACTTGTGACTTCTAACTTTTTTAAGGTGGACTGTGTGATCCAATGTCTGTCCCATATTGCAACAGGGGATATGGCTAGATTTGGGGTTTAAGAGGTCATCCACAAAATATTGTGTGGGAGGAGGTCCAGTCCTTCTCTCCTTGAGTGTCAAGTGGATCTTTGGAGGGGTGGGAGACCTCATTTCAGTTATCAGGTGTACTCGGTTTTGGTGAAATAGCTTAGCCATTCATATATTTTACAATTATCACTTGATGATTATCATATTCATGGATTATTCTTGAACCTCGAGCTCTTCTTCCATCTGTTCCAGGACATAAAAAGCAAAAATATCCATTCTCTAGAGGTATTGTTTTTCCTCATTACAACTTCTGCCTAAGAAACAACTAAATGGACTAGGCTAGGGAATCCTGAGTCGTCAATATCCTCATTGATCTGTCCTTAGAGCTCCCTCTTGTGGCAGTTAGTGAAAACAACCCAGTTTTAAGAATTTTCCTTAAATTTAGCTCTATACTAGACAACCTTTCAACTCTGACATTCAATATACTTGAAATCCATGAACTCAGAGTGCCCTTGCATGAGGCCATGGCCTGATAAATAGAAGGAAGACAGAAGTGGGCGCAGCCGATCCTCCTCTGACCATGAAAGAAATGGGGTCTGGGAATGTGAGCAGTAATACAAAGATTTTAGGGAAATACGTTGAACAATTTCCCTTTTGGCTCTGCTTCTGACTCTCCGGACATGGATACTATGACTCAGTTGCCGTTTCATCCTGGGGCTTCCCTCAACTTCTGTAGCCTTCTCATCCTGAAACATCCTTCTATCATGCCAGCCCCCTTCTCTGATTGGTGGGTTCCTGCCAGGGCTCTACTTTGGGGAGGGGTCAGGCTGGTCAACTCTCATTTCCCACTAGGCTCTGCTTCTGACCTCCCTGTATAATGTCTTTTCCTCATTAGAATATAAGCTCCAGTGAATAGAGCACCTGGAGTCAGGAGGACCTGAGTTCAAATCTGACCTCAGACACTTAACACTTACTAGCCATGTGACCTTGGGCAAGTCACTTAACCCCAACTGCCCCTGCCAAAAAAAAAAGAGAATATAAGCTTCTTAGGGCAGGGACTGTCCTTTTTGTTTGTATTTGTATCGTCACCTAACAGGATGTCTGGAACATAATAAGTGTTTAATTATGTTTGCTGCCTTGCCATAAGATCATAGATCTTGAGCTATAAGGAACCTCAGAGACCATTTAATCTTATATCTATCATTTTGTAGATGAAGAAACTGAGGCACAGAGAAGTTAAGTGACTTACCCAAGGCCATACAGCTACTAAATGTGTGAGGCGGAATTTGAACCTAGGTCTTCCTGCAGGTTCAGTTTCTTATCCATTACTCTGCCTCTTGTGCTTTCCTCCAGTTCTAGGACTAACTTCTTGGCTTGAGAATCTACTCTGGCCAATAATTTGCTATATGTTCTAGGTCCTTAGATTTCATTATTTCATAGACACCTTGTTGCCAGTCTGACCTGACTTTTCAAGTTCTACGTGTTCTCCTTCCAGTTGGGTTCCAATATGTCTGCCTCTAGGCAGAGGCTCTCCTGACTCCAGCTATTTGCCTCATTACCCACCTTAGGGATATGACAGCTCCATAAATTTGATAAAGGGAGAGTCCCTCCCCTCGACTACAAGCAGAGGCCTCCAAAGTGTCTTGCACAGAGCTGCAGCAAGTACAGACCCAGGCCACAGAGAATCTAGCAATGCCTTTACTATTCAGAATGAAAAAACTCTGGGTTTGGGTGGCCAGTGGAGTCAGTCATGCTGGTGCCTCCAACTTTGACTGATCAGGACTTCCTAAGATTTCTGTCTAGTTCTAGCTTTTTATAGAACTCCTCCCACAGGAACACCTCACAGACCATGGTAAGGCCACCTTCTAGGGCCTCTCAAGTGGCAGAGTAACTGGCTCACTAAAATGATTCCCTGCTGGACAATGTGGAAAAATTTTGTAGGAAATCAAGAAGAATTCCTTCCCCATTAGAAGAGTAAGCCACCCTCTACCATTATTATCTCTTACTCTACCTCCTCCCCCCAAATTGAAAGCTGAGGGGACTAAACAGTCATTTTTCAATTCTAGTAAGGGATTGTGATAAGAACCAGAAGGAACTGATGTATTCCAAGTCAGGACTTGGCATGGAATATCCCTGCCCTAGGGTATCATTTTTCTGAGGGATCAATGACATTCATATATAATAAATTAGTCTGGGTGGATGTAGCTAGGGACAAGTGCTATATGAAATCTGAGTCTCATCTTCTGTCATGAAGAGGCATGGTTTATGTAAGGTTAGACTTGGATTAGGAAAGGAAAATGGGAACAAGCAGTTGTATAGGACCAACTATGTGCTGGGCACTGTGCTAAGCCCTTTCTTATTGATCCTCACAACCCTGCAAGGTGGGTGCTATTATTATGCCATTTTTCAGTTGAAGAAACTGAGGAAAGAAGGCATTAAATTATCCCAGGTCATATAGTTAGTAAGTGTCTAAGGCAGGGTTTGAAGTCAAGATTTGTGCTACCAACTGCCTCCAGGAAGAACAACCTCAAGCTTTTACTAGCTGTGTGTGAAATGAAAAATACATATATGGTTACCCTGACAAAGTTGTTATGAAGTTTAAATGAGATAATATATGCTGAGTGCCATTATTTTTTTCAAATGCTTTATTAACTTCTGGTTTACATCACATCACATTCACTTCTGCCAGGTTTTGAGTTACAAAATTTCTCCCCGGTTTTCCCCTACCCACGTCCCCAAAATAGTAGTCCCACAGGAAGTCCCCTCCTCCAATCTGTTCTCTCTCATATCTTCCCCCATATCCCCTTCAACTTTTCCAGTAGGGTATGGTGGATCTCTATGCCCCAGTGCCTGTATATCTTATTTCCCAATTACATGTAAAATAGTATTGATAATAGTATATATATATATATTTAAAAACATATATATATATTTATTTATATATATATTTATATATATATTATGTATATATATGTATATAATATATATTATGTATATATATATTTAAAAACATATATATATATTTAAAACATATATATATATATATATATATATATATATATATATATTTTTAAACATTTGGTTTTAAAACTTTGAATTCCAGATTCATTCCCTTCCTCCCTTGTCACCTATCCTTACTGGGAAGATAAGCAATTCAATATAGGTTGTACATGTGTAGCTAATGCAAAACATTACCATAGTAGATATATTGTAAAAGACTGACTATATTTCCCTCCCTCCTATCCCACCTCCCACTTGTTCTACTCTCTACTTTGATCCTGTCCCTTTTCAAAAGTGGGTGCTTCCAACTTCCCTCCCCCCCAGGCTGCCCTCCCTTCCATCATCCCCCCTCTCATCCCCTTCCCCCCTACTCTCCTGTAGGGTGAGATACCCTATTTAGTGTGTATGTCATTCCCTCCCTGAGTCAAATTCAATACCAATAAGGTTGACCCATGCCCTTTTGCCTTCCTGTTCTTCCCCTCCATTGTAATCATTTTCCCTTGCCTCTTTTATAAGATATAATTTACCCCATTTTGTCTCTCCCCATCTCCTCTCATTATATTCCTCTCTCACCTCTTAATTTCACCTTTTAAGTATCATCCCTTCCTATTCAATTAGTCCTGTGCCCTCTATATATATCTGTCAACATACATACACACATATGCCTTCTATTCCCTTCATCTATTTTCATACTAAGAAAAGTTTCATCAGTTACAATTATCATTTTTCCATGTAGGAATGTAAATAGTTCAACTTTGATAAGTTCCTTATGATTTCTTTTCCCTGTTTACCTTCTCATGCTTCTCTTGCTTCTTGTATCTGAAGGTCAAATTTTCTATTCAACTCTGTTTTTTTCTTCAAGAATACTTGAAACTCCTCTATTCCATTGAGTGACAGTATTTTCCCCTGAAACATGATACTCAGTTTTGCTGGGTAGGTGATTCTTGGTTTTAATCCCAGCTCCTCTGACCTCCAGAATATCATATTCCAGGCCCTGCCATTATAATTTTTAAAATTTTATTCTGAATTTAAGAAATAAAACAAGCATTTTCACAACATAGTAGAGTAGGAAAAAATGATTGTACATGAAACTGCAAATCTATTTTGTACAACTTGCTATTCCATTTAAATATATAATAGTTATTATGAAACTTTATTTTTGTTTCTTCCCACACACACACACCTTAAAGATGGCTACCAATAGACACAAATATGTGTATGTATATAAAACTGCTCTCTATTTCTATTTATTAGTTCTTTCCCAGGATGCAGATGGCATCTTCCTTCATGTGTCCTTTGTAGTTAATTTGGTTATTTATAATATTCAAAATGACTTAGTCACTCAAAGTTGTTCTTAAAATAATATTGTTGTTACTGTATATAGCATTCTCTTGATTGTGTGTATTTCATACTCCATTATATCTGTGTTTTTTTTCTAAGATCATCAAGCTCATCATTTCTTTCCTTTTTGGGAGGTTAGGGGGGAAGGCAAGGCTATTGGGGTTAAGTGATTTGCTGAAGGTCCACAGCTAGTAAGTGTGTCAAGTGTCTGAGGCCAAATTTGAACTCAGGTCCTCCTGACTCCAGGGCCAATGCTCTATTCACTGTGTCACCTAGCTGCTCCTAAGCTCATCATTTCTTATAGCACAGCAGTATTCCATCACAATCACATACCATAACTTGTTCAGTCATTCCCCAACCACTGGGTATCCCTTCAATTTCCAGTTTTGTCACCACAAAGAAAGCTGCTATAAATATTTTAGAATGTATATATATATATATATATATATATATATATATATATATATATATATATATATATTTGGAAATAGATCTAGTACTGGTGTTGCTGGGAATCAAAGGGAGTAGGCAGTTTAATAACTCTTTGGTCTTTCAATATATGCAAACTCTTTGGGTTCCACATTCATGTTTATTTCTCTTGAAATAAACCTAGTATTCATTTAAGTTTCATGAAGTTGTCATTGCCTGTTGACAGCAGTGATATTATGGGGTCAAATGGCATAAGCAGTTTAATAACTCTGGGCATAATTTCAGATTGCTCTCCAAAAGTGTTGGCTCAATTCATATCTCCACCAACAGTGAATTAGTGTCCTAATTTTCCAACGTCCCCTCCAAGATTTGTCCCTTTGCCCTTCAATTTTACCCAGGCTTATGAATATAAAATGATGTCTTAAGGTTGCTGTGATTTGTATTTCTCTAATCAATAATGACTTAAGGCATTTTTGTATGACTATAAATGTTTTGATTTCTTTATCAGAATCCTTTTCATATCCTTTGACTACTTATCACTTGAGAAATGACTCATATTCTTATAGATTTGACACAATTCTTTAGATATTTGAGATATGAGAGCTTTATCTGAGAATCTCTCTATAAAATTTCCCCCAAATTTTTTGCTTTCCTTCTGAGCTTGGCTATAATTGTTTTATTTTTATAAAACTCTTTTAATGTAATGTAATTAAAAGTATCTACTTTACACCTCCCACTGCTTTCTATCTCTTGTTTATTCATAAATGGTTTGCCTATGCATAAGTCTGATGTTCCTCAAATTTTCTTGTAATACCTCTCTTTATATGTAGGTCATGTATCTATTTTGATCTTATCTTGGTAAATGGTGTAAGATATTGGTCTATGCCCAATTTCTTCCCCAAATGGCTTTTCAGTTTTTCCCAAAATTTTTGACCAAATAATGATTTCTTTTCCTCAAAACTTAAGTACTTATACTTGTCAAATGCAAGGTTACTATATTTATTTACTGCTGTAAATTGTATGTCTACTCTATTCTACTGATTTGCCTTTCTATTTCTTAGCCAATACTAGATAGTTTTGATAATTACAGTCTTATGTTTTAAGATATGGTACTGCTAAACCTCCTTACTTTACTTTTTCCCCATTAGTTCCTTTGATATTCTTGACTTTTTGTTCTTCCAAAATAACTTTGTCATTGCTTTTTCTAATTCAGTAAAATATATTTTTTAAACAAATGCTTTATTAACTTCTGTTTTACACCATTCATTTCCCCCAGATTTTGAGTTACAATTATTTTCCCCCCTGTTTTTCCCCTACCCACCCTCCCAGAATAACAGTCCCACAAGATATCGCTCCCTCCAATCTGCTTTCTCCCATATCTTCTCCCATATCCCCTTCAACTTTTCCATTAGCAGAAGGTGAATGTTTGTGTCCCAATGCCTGCACATCTTATCTCCCAATTACAAGAAAAAGAGTATTAATAATAGTATTTATATATATTTGAAACATTTAATCTTAAGACCTTGAATTTCAGATCCATTTCCTTCCTCTCTTGTCACCCATTCCCTCTGGGAAGATAAGTAATTCAGTATATGTTGTACATGTCTAGCCATGCAAAACATTACATAGTAGATATATTGTACAAGGCTGCTTATAATTCCCTCCCACTCATCCACCACCTGGTCCATTCCCTACTTGATCCTGTCCCTCTTCTATAGTGGGTACTTCCAACCTCCCCTCCCCCAAGGATGCCCTCCCATCCATCATCCCTCCTCTCATCCCCCTTCCCCCTATTCTGCTGCAGGTTGAGATATCCCTTTTAGTATGTATGTCATTCTATCAGAACCAAATTCAATGAGAATGTGGTTTTGCTTTTTGCTTCCTATTCTTCCCCTCCCTTGCAACCACTTCCCCTTGCTTCTTCTACATGAGATAGTTTACCCTACCCTGTCTCTCCCCATCTCCTCTTGCCACTTTCCTCTCTCACCTCATAATTTCACCCCTTGAGTATCCTCCCTTCCCAACAAATTCAACCTATGCCCTCTATTCATGTATAACTGTAAACATATATACACACATTCACATATGTATTCATATGACCATATACCCTTCTTCCATTATTTTCATGTGAGAAAGGTTTCATCAGTCACTGTTATTGTTTTTCCATGTAGGAATGTAAATAGGTCAACTTTGATAAGTTCCTTTTGATTTCTTTTCCCTGATTACCTTCTCAGGCATCTCTTGCTTCTTGTGTCTGGATGTCAAATTTTCTATTCAACTCTGGTTTTTTCCTCAAGAATGCTTGAAAGTCCTCTATTCCACTGAATGACCATATTTTCCCCTGGAACAAAATACTCAGTTTTGCTGGGTAGGTGACCCTTGGGTTCATTCCCAGTTGTTTTGCCCTCTGGAATATCATATTCCATGCCCTTCGATCCTCAGTGTAGAAGCTGCCGGGTCCTGGGCTATTTTCTGATTGTGTTTCCACAATATTGAAATTGTTTCTTCCTGGCTGCTTGTAGTATTTTTTTTCTTGATCTTGGGTTCTTGGAACCTGGCTATAATATTCCTGGGAGTTTTCTTTTTGGGATCTTTTTCAGGAGGTGATTGGTGGATTCTTTCAACCTCTATTTTGCCCTCTGGATCTAAAACATCAGGGCAATTTTCCTTGAGAATTTCTTGAAGGGTGATTTCTAGGTTCTTTCTTTGATCGTGGCTTTCAGGTAGTCCAATAATTTTTAAATTGTCTCTCCTGGATCTATTTTCGAGGTCAGTGGTTTTTCCCATGAGATATTTCACATTGCCTTCTATTCTTTCATTTGTTTGGATCTGGCAACAGCATCTTGATTTCTCATGAAGTCATTAGCTTCCATTTTGCTCAGTCTAACTTTCTGAAGGAATGAATCTTCTCAGTGAACTTTTTGAGGTCTTTTTACATCTGGTAAATTTATTTTTAAGCATTCTTCTCCTCATTGCTCTTTTGGGCCTCCTTTGCCATTTGAGTTAGTCTATTTTTTAAGGTATTGTTTTCCTCAGTCAGGCTATTGACCCTTATTTCATACTTTTCCTGCATCCTTCTCATTTCTCTTCCCAATTTTTCCTCTACTTCTCTTATTTGATTTTTAAAGTCCTTCTTAAGGTCCTCTATGGCTGCACCCAGCTCATGTTTTCCCCTGGGGCTTTTGGAGCAGGACTTCTGACCTCACAGTCCTTTTCCCGCTCTATGCCCCCAAAATAGGAGTCTAGGGTTGCATTTTTCTGTTTCCCTTGCCTTGACATGTTGCCACTTAATTGCTTGACTTTTGGGCTTGTTGCCACACTATGGCTTTAAGGCCAGAGAGAGGAATTTTCATCCCGAACGTGTGGGGGGCAACTTCCATTTCTGGCAAGCTGTAAACCCACCCACGAATTCCACCCTAGATCACAATCCAGATCCAGGGAGGTTAAAGCAAGAGTGATCACCCCCCAAGACTGATCGCTGGATCTCCCTGCAGTTCGCAGGCCAGGAGCTGGAGCTGCCTCTGAAAACTACAAAATGTCGTGACTCCTCAGTGGCTTCTAGCCCCCAGGGGAGGGAGCCGACGCAGTCCCCAAATACTGGTCCCAAAGACCATAGGACACTAACCTCTTACTTTGTCCTAGGCATGTCTATGTTGATAATTCTGGAGTCGCCACAGCTCCTGGTGTTCTGGGGTTCCTCCAGCTGGCTCCTGGCCCTGCCTCCCTGGGGCTAAAACCTCGGCTCACGGGGACCTGGGCTCTGCTCAGCTCTCCGAGCTCGCTGCCAGGTCCCAGACTGCTGCGCTGGTCCTTCCTGCAGGGCTGCTGGGCTGTCCTCAGCGGGAGGTTAGCTTCTCTGTGTCGTTCTGTGGGTGCTGGGGCTCCAGAAGTTGTTCAGAGTCCCCTTTTACATC